>ML686211.1:676485-809633 GCA_007922175.1 Pelusios castaneus
TCCCCTCTCCCGTGGGCACGCGCCCCTCCTGTCTGTCCGTCCGTCTGCTTCCCCTCTCCCGTGGGCACGCTCCTCTCCTGTCTGTCCGTCCGCTTCCCTGTCCCGTGGGCACGGCCGCTATCCTTTCCTCTGTCTGTTCCCGCCTCCTGTACACGATCTTGACCCCCTCCTGTCTGTCTGTTCCCCCCTCCCGTGGGCACGGTCTCAACCCTCTCCTGTCTGTCTCCCTCCCTCTCCCGTGGGCACGCTCCTCTCCCGTCTGTCTGTTTCCCCTCTCCCGTGGACAGGGCTTCTACCCTTTCCTCTGTGTGTGTCTGTCCGTCCGTCTGCTTCCCTGTCCCATGGGCATGGGCTCTATCCTCTCCTCTGTCTGCCTGTTCCCGCCTCCTGTACGCAATCTCTACTCCCTCCTGTCTGCCTGTTTCCCCCTCCTGTACATGATCTCTGCTCCCTCCTGTCTGCCTGTTCCCCCCTCCCGTGGGCACGGTCTCAACCCTCTCCTGTCTGTCTTGCTTCTCCCCCATCCCCTATGGGAATGCCCCTTCAGACCTCCATTGGGCAGCTCTCTCCCTCTGCAGGCTGCACCTCCTCTTCCTCCAGCCTGCCCCCATCTCACCATCTGTCTCCATCTCTCCCCCCAGTTCTGGCACTGCAGGCCCGGAAGAAGAGGACCAAAGCCAAGAAGGACAAGGCCCAGAGAAAGTAAGTCAGACATCCCTGCAGGGACATCAGTTTCAAGCTGGTTGGCAGGGGCGTGTCAATGTTGGGCATAGGCTACTCTTCTTCCCACCCTATCTCCTGAGTTGAGGTGGGAAGGAGCAAGGTCTGTTGGCTCCATGTGGGCAACTGAGGGAACCTCCTCTTGGTGTGGCATGCAAGGAATTTCCTCCTTCCTTGGGTCCCCAGGGCATCCTTGGAAAGTAAAAAATAAGGTTCCGTACAAGGTTGTCCCCTGCACACCCTTTCTTCTTTAAAGTACAAACTGGATCATATCTGTGAGTCTTAAGACAGTTGAAATAACACGCCTGTTTTTGATCACTCTCCTAGGCATTGGCGAGGCTGGAAGGGCGTTTTAAAAACTGATGAGGTTAAAAGTTCCAGAGGCATAGCCATGTTTGTCTGGTTCAGCAAAGCAAAGGAGAAGTCCTGTGGCACCTTAAAGACTAACAAATTTATTTGGGCATAAGCTTTTGTGGGCACATGACGAAGTGAGTTCTAGCCCACAAAAGCTTATGCCCAAATAAATTTGTTAATCTTCAAAGTGCCACAGGACTCATTTGTTTTGATGTGGTTAAAGTAGTCTTAAATCCCTAGTGTAGATGCACTTAAACTGGTTTAATTAGATGTGTTTTTCAGTTGGTTTTCAGCTATATAGCATATTCTTCTGATACATACAGAAGATGGGTTCTCAACTAACAGCTGGTCTACACTAGAGGGTTTTGTTGACAGAGCAGTGGAGGTGTACAAATTAAAATGCTCATTTCTCTGGTGTAATTCCCCTGCTATACCAGCATAATAAAACAGCCTCAACAAGAGGTGCTGGGCTTATGTTGGCTTAGTTAGGGTGACAGTTTCTCTGTAGATGCTGTCCCTCTTACGTTGGATATGGGGTTGTCATTATTGTCACCACTAGAGGAGTGAAATTGACAAGAAAACCCTGTGAGTAGGGTGGCAAAAAGCCAGGACACCCGGACCCTCAGGGATAGCCTTGTCAATTTCACAGTTGCCCAGCTCCCAGCAGAGAGCGGGTGGAAAGAATCTGGAGGATAGGGTTCCTACTCCCGAAGGTGGGCCCCGGGTGGCTTCCCTCTGTTCCTGGAAAGGATTGGGGAGGGGAGAAGCCTGAAGCTGGCTCCTGACAGTGAATGGGAAGTTAAGGGGATGAGCCCTCTGCGAGAATCAGCTCCCCACACTCTGCCTCTCTTAGGCCAGTGGAAGTGCTCCTGGTGAGGATGCATTTTCCCCAAACCAAGGAGGGTACTGTGCACATCAGCCACTGCAGTAATTAATTATTCTAGTGTAGACAAGGCCTAGGAATGGGACTGCCTCATTAGTGTGCAATGAGCACCTTGCATCTTCGTAGCCTGTAAGAAAGTTTGATGGCAGGACCCTCTGCCCCCTACTACCCAGTGTCTTCCAGGTCATAGACTCTCCACAGCACTAGCACCTTTAACAGTCAGTCACATCACTTGTGGTTTATTTGGAGGTAAAAGATTGCCATGGAATCCCTTTCCTAGAACCTTCTGTTCCTTGGCTCCTCTGAACACTGTGCTTACTTAAGGAATCAGCTTGTCTTTTCACCTTCTTTCAGTGGTTTGCCTTATAATTTCATAATTATGTGCTGCTTACCTTACTTACTCTGCAACTTTGACACCGTTGTGTGGCTTCTGTACCCGTGCCAGGAATTTCACAAATAAATCACTTTTAGTTAATCTTTTGGATGTGTGTACAGATCAACAGATTTTCTAAATGATTCAGATTCTAAATGTTTTTTTTTCCAATTGAATGTGTTAAGTCATGCGGTGGCATTAGCTCTCTGTGGTTATTGATTTCATTTTGATTGACGGTGTCCTCTCCTGTAGCATTAGCTGGAGTGACCAAGCCTTGTCTGGAGCGCTTGTGGTAAGCACAAAGTTCTGTTCTGTGAGTCTGCTGAAATGTGTTTTCCACATTTAGGCTCTTCTTCAGTGGTATCATCCGAGATTCTGTCTTTGCTAGTGCTTAAGAATCATAAAGGGATTAAGTTAGAAAATGTTAACTGGTAGATGAAAATTTCTCATAATTTTCTGTAATAAATCACTTCATTTCCTTTACTTTTCTGATTTCCTGTTCCAATTGACCACCTTTTCTTTCCTTTCTCTGGAGATTATGAGGTTAATAATTGAGGTTTTTGTTGCATGGTGGCAGTGCTCTTCTTTTTACATTGGACAGGTTCTTTTAAAATTAACTGTTTGTCCTTTCAATTTAATCGATATAACAAGAGTTTAACAACATTTTGTTGACTTTTGCTGAAGAATCATGTTTGAGCTCTTCATAATATAACGAGAACTGACAAGGATACAATGGCTTTGGGACAGAAGAATCCTTGTACTCAGTGTATGAACAGGAATGGGGGTCAAACGCAAAAAACTAATTGAAAGCTGGAAGGGTATCATATACTGGTAAGGTTACTTGGAAGAATTTGCTAACTTTTTCTAAAAGTACCTAATACAACAGGAATATGAAGAAGGCTTGGATCTGAGAACTAAAGATACAGAAATACTAGCTATCCAGTCAGATCTGAAATTACTATGTCTCTTTCTCCATTTTTTTAAATCCAGTTATGGGGAAACTAACCATATGCCTAGTATTGATAGAGCCAATGACTTATATTGGTAGAACTCCTCTCAGGGAGTCTTAAAACTGCTGAACAGTGAGACTCTTCCAATTGTGATGCATTTCCTAAAAATCCATTCTAATCACACTAGCTAGATCTTGGGTACTGATGGATAGTGTGATCATTAGTCAGCTACATGGATAATGCCTGGAGGTCAGCTGTTCCCAGTTTTGCTACTGACTTGATCAAAACTGCATGGCACAGTCACTTCCTCTCCAGGCTATGATATTTCTAGCCATAAAATGGCTCTAATGCTGACCTGCCTCTCTGGGATGTTAGAAATATAGCTAGTAATATTTAAAATCATGAGTTTTGTTTTTGACACCCTAAATGAACAGGGTTTTTTAACTGTGACAGGTTATGAAAGAAATTTGTGTATCCACTTCTTGGTTTTGACTGGAGAGAGACTTGTCAAGTGTTTTTTTTTTTTTTTTCTGTGTATGTGACAGCAGAATGCTGCAATGTTTGTCTCAAACACTCTAGGGGAATATTTAAATATAAACTTTTTTTGTTAAAATTGTCCATTGTTTAGTAAACGTACAGGGGTTTTGTAAAATATTTTCAATAAAACCTAAGTTTTGTTTCTAAGCTACTGCTAGTGTCCCCTTTGTCTTGTCATGAGCCTCAATTTCTGATAAAAAGTAAAGGAGCACAAAGTTATTTGGTTTAAATAAGTTTGGGGGATTGTCAATTTTACCCCAGTTTCATTATGGTAAATATAATGGTAAACGTCTTTAAGATAAACGTCATGTTAAAGATGCAGGTATTAAAAAAAAAAAAAAAAAAAAAAAAAAAAAAAAAGTCAACTCAAAATGTGATCAGTTTCAAAAAATTAACTGTAGATTCAGGTCCTACACCAGATGGCTATTTCTCCAGCCAGTTGTTGTGGTTCTGTAGGTTTTTATTTGTTTTTTTCCTTGCTGTGTGAAAGGTCCAAAGACAAGTGACTGTGCAAAAAATGCTATCGAGTTAGCGCAGTGAAAAAATAAGATGACTTGTTTCTCATTTTTCAGTTATGGTAATTTTAGATGTTGCGTATAGAAATAGGGGATGTAAAAAGTCAGACTGATGTGACGTAAACTGATAGTGCCTGTTTAAAAGAAATCATTTAAACATTCATGGAAAGCTCACTACACACTTTTAGAAGGAAGGTCAGTGAAGCTCGATATTCAAAAACAAATTTAGATGATTCGTCCGCCCTCCTCCAAACTACTGTAAGTCTGACTCCCACCTGTTTGACATGTGGCAGGGGGGGCATAAGCGGGAGAGAACACTTGATTGGGGATCATAGATTGTAGGAAAGGATCAGGAAAGGAATATCTAGTATGAAGGAAAACCACTTGCCTTCTCCCTGAAATACTGGAAAACTGCCCGTGACCACGTGGGAAGCTGGAGAAAACCTCAAACTGGTCTCTGAATGCTGAACTCTGTTCCTCTTGCAGAGCTGTGGTGTTGGAGCCTGATCTGCTTCTACTTCTCTCCTCACTTGCCTTTTGTTCTGATGTTGGAAGGAGGAGAGAAAATGGGGCTCGCTCTCTCTCGGCCTGTCTCTAACCACGATAAGAATGCAGGGCGAAAAGATGGGCTGGGAGACAGTGTGGGCTTGAGAAATGAACAGGGCTGGGAGTAACGAGAACCTGAGTTCCAGTCCTGACTTTTCCAGACTTGCCATGTGGCTTTAGTCAAGTCACTTAACTTTTTGTGGGAGTGACAGGAGAAACTAAAGCACAAAGGCAGGAGAGCAGAATTTAAAAAACCTAAAAACATAAATGAAATTACATTAAAAAAGGGTGGAGGAACCTGGTGAAAGATCTTTCTTTATGTTGAGGGTATGTAAGGATACACAGAGGGCAGTGCTTTGTGTTGCTAAAACAGTAAATGTCTTTTATGCAGACTAATGCAGAGCACATTGCTGCCGAAAGGTAATTTTGGTTTATGGGTAGTTGAAAACAGTCATGTGACGCAGTATTTCTGTTGCTATCTCATAAGTGAACAATACTGAGGACAGGGATATGATCAGCAGATGACATGTGCAAATGAGTATCCTCATTGGCTTGCAGATGACTTTAATAGTGCTTTTCGCTAAACGTGTCTGTTAGTCATTTGGATAGGGTTAAAAGCTCACCAGTGGATTTAATCAGAAGTTAGTGAGGTTCTAGTCCCGAATCAGGCTACTAGGTTTTCACAAGGACTCCTGGGATGTACAACAGGAAAACTCAATGCCAGTGACCAAATGTGTATATTTTTAGAGGTTTTTAATAAAATAACATAAACTGATAGGCAGGAAAATAATTAAGGTAAATGAATATATGGATAATTCAAATTAAATGGATAACACAATGGATAATCATTTAAATACAGTCTTATTTTAAGAGAGAGCTACAGGGCCAGCTCTACCATATAGGTGAACTAGGTGGTCACCTAGGGTGCCAGGCTTTATGGGGCACCAAATTAGACGGAAGAGAATTTTTTACATATGTTATCTCTTACAATACGTAGGGGAGGGGGCACCAAAATCTTACTTTGCCTAGGGTGCCAAAAAGCCCTTGGGCTGTCCCTCTATAGCTATGGTATATTTTTATTGTATATCTTGGATTAATATACTCTCGCCCTTTCCTGCTGACCTGATCGAGAGAGATGTGGTAGAGTTAAGAGCTATAAGACTATTAATATTCATACTGAAATATCTTAAAACAAAAGATCCTAACTAACAAAAGAAGATCAAAGAAAGAGTAGTTGATGAACACACCTTGGCAACACTGTTTACCCTTTTTATACCTAAGCAATATGGCTCCTCCTTCCAAGTCTAAACTTGGCTCTGTTACCCTCTGATTTTTGGGGTACACTTCTCCTATAGGCCAGCAAGGTCATGCATATTGACATATTACAGATATACCCCTTCCTTTCCAGGCAGTTCTAGATAATGTTCTTCACACTTGTTATTTCTGGCCCTTTCAGATGATTTAGTGGTGGACTTGTGAAGATTGTCTGGGCATAATCTGGCCACCCCTCCCCACCCCCCCATTTTGATACCTCCTGACTATTGAGGTGCTAAAGTCATAACTTCATTTGGAAGCTTCTTGTTTTTTTCTGCATCAAAGGTCCTAAACATATGTACGCTTAGCTTTCATGTAGGATGTGGCTTGCAGACTCTTGCGTTCTAGCATTACTAAGTATATATGGATCTCTGATATTGTTATCATAAAACAGATACTTAAACTTATAAGGAAACTTAAAATCTATACTTAAACTATATGTGAGGAAAAGTGTATATATACGAGCAAGCAGGTTAGATTTATAGGCTACAGAGTTCACAATATATTTCATATATTCAGTGTGGAGTCTGGGGGGAGGGAGCTACAAATCCTATTTGTTTATATAAGAGGCTAAATTTTAAATAGCTATCTCTTAAAACATGGGAATAGTTCCTATAATTGTTGGGTTCTTTTTTTTTTTTTGAGAACAGCTACTGTAAGGTGAATTTTTTCAATCATGTTGATTGAAGAATATCTAACTTGGAAAATACAGCTCTTCTGGACTATAATTGTCTTGTATTTAGAATAACAAACAGCCTCTAGTGGGGCTATTGGTGGGACTGAAAATAATAATCTGACAGTTTTGAAATATGCTAGTATGAATCGTGTGCAGTGTTGGAATCCATAGCGCAGAAACATTTACCCTTTTATTCCTCTCCTCCAAACATCTTGGTGTATTTGCTTCCATTAAGAAAATGGCCCAGTGCAGTTTTAGAGCTTGTAATCCAAAGTGATGTATTCCAAAAGTCAGGCAATCAAATACTACTTTAAAAGGTGACTGTGCATATCTTGTGCTTCCCCTCTGTCTTCTGCATGGCTTTTAAAAAAAAAAAAAAAAAAAAAAGGGGGGGGGGGGGGGGGGGGAGGAAACAAAACCACAAAAACACGTTTGGGGGGGGGGGGGGGGTTATTTTGTTTTGGTTTGGTTTGGTTTTTTGCAGAGCTCAAAAAAATGTTTTTCTTTGAAAATCACAGAAGTTGGGGAAAACCAAAATAATGTTTGGGTTTTGGGGGTTTTTTTGGTCGAGGGTACAGAAAAGGGATGGGAACTCATCGGCATCTCTGATCTTGAGCTATTTCCCATCGATCATTCTGTCATAACTCTGACATTCTTTTTTAGAATATAATGTAGCCTCCTTAGAGGCTGTATATTGTGTCTACAGACTGATCACTGTAGGAGGCTACATACTGTATCTACAAAGGCTGTGATCACTCTAATGCATAAATGTATTTCAAGGCATGACCATAATTTATTTCCTTAGCTGAACAGACCTTATTTTTTTTGTGTCTGGTTGTCAGAAAGGGAGCAGATGACAGCTCGCTTGTTTAAAGGATTACTAAACCATCTGGAGTCCAGCACTAGAAAACAAACCTCAAGAAGTCATTAAGTCTAGCCGCCTATGTTGAGGCAGGATACATTGTACATTCATAATATTTGTACATGGAAGTTAAAAAATCAGGGAGCTGCATGGGCTGCTATCTTTAATTATGAGCAGTGCAATTTTCTTTCTCTTAAACCTTTACTTCAATTCTAAAACGTTTAATCAGATCTGCAAATTGTATGTTAAGTTTCAAAGATTTAAGGATAATAGCTTCTATCTTAAAGCTAAAATGCAAACCGGTATTACCAGCAAGTTGTACTTTAAGATATACATGCAGAAAGCCTGCATCAGTATGCTCTTTGTCATGGTTTGAAATTAAGTACTGGTGATCCGCCACTTTTTTTTATAGACCACTAATAAAAATAGCTTTTTTTCCCTCTTGGAAGGAATGGAATTTTCAGTAATTTGTGCTTTTGTGCCAATGGAATTTCTTCTATTGCAATACTCTTCAGCTGTTTAACACCTTGCATACAAGGATCTCAAAACACTTTAAAAAGGTAAGTGAGTCATATCTGTGTCCTTATAGATCCAGGAAAGGAGGAGCTCAGAGTTGAGTCATTAGACCTAATTTCTAGTCCTGACTCTGATAGTGGGCAAGTTGTAACAAAATAGTACTTACAACACTTTAAGGACTAGTTAGTTGACTTTTTTTCAGGTAGTTGCAAATTGAAATGAAAATGGTCAAGATGAATGGGATCACAAATGTAAGATCTGTTGAGAAGTTTTTAATTGAGAAGGTTGCCGATGACATTAACCTTGTAATATATATGTTAGGGTGAAGGAGCAGAATTCACTAAGGAATCAAATACCCAGAAGAATCTCTTAAACGGTAACCAAACAGGAAAGTCATTAAAGAACCTGAAGTTTCCTGAATGTTTAACCATATATAATGACTTCATTCACAGTCCATTCCATAACTGCTAACTATAGGAAATTCTGCCATATATTTGACTGTTAAGATGCACTAGAAAAATAATACAGGAAAAACTATTATAGAGCCCAAATTCTGCCTCTCATTTTTCTTTTCTCCCCCATCTCCCTGTTCCCATTCACCGAGGAGCACTTTACACCATGAGAAACTGCACTGAAATTGATTATAAGTAAGGGTAGTAGAATCTGGGTCTGTGTTTATCCTCCTTTGTTGCAAGGCACCATTTGTACAATTAAAATTTTACAAAGTATCTTTATCTCTTTTTATGCTGGGTTGTGGTTGAGAGAACTTCACATTATATTTCCAGTAAAATTCTACATGTATTCTTCCATAATCAATAGTAATAAACATGCATAGGACCGCCAACATTTTTTGTTTGGGGCAAGGACATTCAGGTTGTGATGTTTACTTGTATCTGCTAAGCTTTATACTTGTGATTCTTTAGTTCACTGGAACTTGCAAAACCTCTGGACTTCAGCAAGAAATATTCTTGTCACTCACCTGCTAGGTCACACGAAACAAAGCAAACTAAGTGGAGATGCCGCAAAATCAGCATGTATCTGTGTCACATGCATTCTCGTGAATCAGAACACAATGGATAAATCTAATTTCAGCTCCGCCATCTTCGTTCCTTATGTTTAGCTATAACAGCGTCAATCTATAGCAAGAACGTGCCTACAGCACTAACACACTTTGATCATGTTACAAGGTTAATCTGATACAAGACTTGTATCATGTATATGTGCTGGCTTCTGCTATAGGCGTTCTGACACTTTAATTGTACTAGGGCGGTGAGATTCTGTCCTGTGATTTAGAGTTGGTGGGTGTCAAGGAAATAGCAATCAGCCAGCAGATATTGAATATTGCCACCTCGTAGCTGTCAAAAGTGCATCTTTTGTAAAACCAGTTTCACTGGGAGCCAGTTTTAATTGAAACTTTCTGTGCTTGAACACTCTCTGAAGTGTAGATCACATCTGTAATTGTCATGCTGTATGTAGCTTTTGAGCAATAAATGTGTTTCCTGTGACTTAGAATAGTTAGAGCTAGATACTTGAGGTCACTGAATGTCTCTTGCTTGGGAACTTGCATATGATTATTTTTGTTTGGTGCCATTTATATTGCAAACATTCAGAAGATCAAACCATGCTCTTCCGTCAACTCTGAAGAAAGACTTCTGTGCAATGTTGATCTTAAAACTTGAGGTTAAAAATGAGACCTAAAAATGCACTCAGATTCCAAGCAGTTGTGGAAAGAGCTGTTCATTCCATGTTGAATTCCTTGTCCCTTTATAGTGTGCTGTGGTTCAAGATTTTTTTAAATTCTGATTGCTAGTTTCATTCAGATCACACTGCTGGAATAGACCTGCATCTCACTGTAAGGGTGTATGTCCAAATATTGACTAGTACATTGGCTTTCCCATGGCAATGAGATGACTAATTTGTTGTCTGATGTCCTGCTTCCAGCAGTAGCTTTATACCTGATGCTTCAAAAAAAGTAGACCAGTAATGCAGTGATTTTCAAAATGTTTTCCTCAGGACGCAGTTGAAAAAAAATCATTTTTGCCCACGACCCAACAATTTCACCTTTGAGCAATGCATTCCAGTGTTTCGGTGGCACCAGCAGAGGACGCCACCACTCGGTACCTGAGGGTCTGCGACCCAGCAGCGGGTCCCAACCCATGGTTTGAAAACCACTGGCGTAATGCACAGAGCCAACTGCTCAGTGTTGTGTAAGTGGGAAATGAAAGGGTGGCAGCATGAGCAATTCAACCCTGAAGCATGGCATTCGATTGCACTGCCATTCGTATAAATTTAATAACGGTGACAATAGAGTATTTGGCTTGTCCGCCTATAGCATGTGGCTTATCCACTGAAGTATTTCCTTACACTTTCTGAATGTACTGGTTAATTCAGTGGTGCTTTGTCACAGGACTTAATGAATGAGGGGTTCATTTTTTCACTGTACCTTTTACAGCTTAATACCTCAAGTTCCTTCTACCTACCTACTAGGCACTTTCTGTTAAGCAGGCCATTTAAGGTGTCAAGATGGGCCCCAAAATTGCTTATGTGAAATTTTAGAAGTAGTTGGGGTAGTGCTTAGCAGCTGGACCAGGACTCCATTGCGGTGAGTGCTGTAAAAACACCAAACAAAAGGATGGTACGTGCTCTGAACAGCATTAAAGTGCAGGGGGTAAAAAGAAATGCAGTTTGGATTGGGATATACTATTGTTTGATATCCGGGGGCGACATGTCTATAGTGGCTATAACAGGGGAATGGAGTTGAGTCCAAGTTCTGTTTCTGCCCTTCCACTGGCTCACTCTGACTTCAGACACCTCGCTAATCTCTGTGCGTAAGTTCATCCAATTGTAAAATGGGGAAAACTTTCTATGTAAAGTCCATTGAGATCCTCTGACAGATGTTATTGATACAAAGTGTTCTGTATTTTCAGTCTTTGCTGGTGTGCCCAAGCACTTCTGTAGGTGTTCTAAAGACTTTTGCACTGGACTCGCATCTTCATTTGCAACAATGGTGACTATTCAGACGAGGCTTCTGTCAGCTGAGAGCCAGTCAGTAAAGAGAACATTCCATTACTTCACAGTCTGCATCAGTTACCTAAATAAAACGTCACCCCTCATCCTGTTTAATCCACAAATGCACTGAAATCAGTCTAGAATCTCTTATTACTAACTGAAATAAGCACATGCCAGCAAATTTCACCTTCTGTTCCAGTCTTGAAGAGCTCTAATAAATTAGTAACCATCCTGATGGGTGGTGCATCTCATTTTTAGCCTCACTTCCTTATTCTTGTAGGCAGTGCTGGGAGTGTCATTAGTAGATTTTGATAAGATGCTGTTTCCAGTTGTTTGTAACTTTGCAAAACCTAACTTTGGGGCTCAACTTTTCCATGCCAGGTGTCTACTTCAGGCTGAATTTCTTTGTTTTTGCTGAAGATTTCCAGTTCATCTCTTTCTGAGAACAAAGTTGGGGAAAATACCCTATCTGGTAGTGTTTAAAAATTCTTCCAGATACGAAAACTCCTCAGTGAAGTATCTTCAGGCTTTGGAGCAAGAACTTGAAATTTGGCAGGGATGTGCCTTCTGCTGTCCACAGAAAACTTGCCAAAACTTGGGCAAGTTACAAGTTTCTAGAAAAAAAGAAATCCTAGTTTGCAGAGACTTGACAGAGTTAGACGTGTCAGCTAAATTCTCCAAAGATTCTGCCATCACTGGGCATGCCCCAGTCCCACAGAGCCAATAAGAATCCTCTATCTTGGGGTTGTGGGTCAAAGTTGGAAATGTCCTGTCCTTAGCACTTACCTTCCCTTGGCACTGGAGAGGCCATTGTGGTCTCGGGCATAGGAACTGAGAGCAGGAAGATGTCTTCATGGACTCTTTCTCTCGCCTTCCTACTGGGTTGCTGGCAACAAGGAGTAAATGGAGGAACCAGCCTCACTGAAATTGAGACACATGGGAAAAGGCAAGGGCTGGTGGGTAGACAGGAGCCAAGTGTAGGGTATCTGGACAGGAGGAAGGCAGGAGCAGAGTGGCAGGAATGGAGGTGCACATGAGAGCAGGTTGGGAATGGAAACAGAGTCAGTGTCCTGGCACCATAGCACTTCCACCATTGCCACCACCACCAGAGGGTATGCAGAGAAAACATCTCAATTTGTATGAACAGGCACAGCGTTTGATACAAAACAATCTCCTATGTCTTTAGTCTAAAATAACATGGTGAGATTGCTCATGGTAGTCCTGCAGATAAGACTGCTGGGATGCACTCCTGTTCAATCACATCTTTCTGCCCCAACCCCTTTAAAAAACCCACTATTTAATTGAGGCATCGAAAGATGCAAGTTGGTGAGCTTGCTACCTTCACATCTGATCAACTAGGGCGTTGACTAAATTGGGGTATATAGGAATGGTATTGATGGTGACTTCTCACTTTGTATTACATGTCTCTTTAACATCTCTTTTCTATTGCCATTGGAATAACTTCTGCTTCTGACTGTCTCAGGTTTGTCCTTGGTTTCTTCCTTAAGGCATTGCCTTCCCTCAGGGCCTTGGATTAGATTTTTCCCATTGCTCTCTGAAGTTAATGCCAATGCAAAACCTTCCAGAAGTATTCAGACCACATGTCAGAAGTTGGTGACTTCCCCACAAGATTTTTCATTCAAATACAAAATGATTATCAAACTGCACACGGCAAGACATAATTTAAACTCTGCTGGTTTCCATGGAAGCTCTTTACAGTTTGCGCAGCTGATATAGCAGACAGCTCTGTTTCGTCGAACTGTTAAATGCTCGTGGGGAGAGTGGGAGTGATGAATGAGAAAGTTAATCATCTCACTTATGTGTACATTAGCACAATCTTAATATGGAATTCAGTGGTTTTAATCTTCAAACTGAATTCCCACTAAACAAAGGTACTTCTGTGTGTTGGCTGCTATGAGAAACAGCTTTTCAAAAACTAAGTATTAAAGAATCTCCCTGAGTTCTCTTCTTGACAATAGAACTCCTGCAGTGTTATGGTTCTGAAACGGTTAACCTGCATCACATAGCCAGAACCGTGACAACTACCAATTCTATATACGAACAAAAGGGAGCGGGAATAAAATCTTACCCGAATTTCAGGGAGAATGGGTGGATCTCCTATAATTACAAAGCGTTTAAGAATAAGAACTAGAGGTAAGTAACTCTTCTGCACAAAGTGTGAATTATATTGGATCCTGGAGCGCCTTCAAATTTAAAAAGTTTCAGGGATGTAGTTGAAAGTTATAAGCAATGAGTTGTAACAAAAAGGTGCACATGCAGGTTTCAAGGTGGGAGAGTGCTAGTGTCATAAGGGGGGGGGTGTCTGTGCGCGCACAACAATTCCTCAAAATAGATAAACTAGAAAAATCATGAAAAATAACTTGGGTAGGAGGGGAGGTGCCTACCCAACCCAGAAACAAATGCTATAATGCCATAGCTGAATTTGTATTACATGGCTGAGTCCACATAATAATGACTTGTCAAATTTATGCAGAGATCTCCTTGTTGCTCTGCAAACCTCCTGGATGAGAAAAGAGTGGAGGCTGGCAACAGAAGCCGGCATGCCTCTGACTGGACGTGTCTTAATGAGATCTTGAAATTGCTGTTCCTTAGAGCATCTGCAGAGAGGGGCAATCAGGCAGACATAATTCTCTTGAGGGAGAATCTCACCTGTTGTACTGCTGTCAAAGGCAAAGGAAGCATGGGTATTCAAGGTTTAAGAGCATAGTTAAAGGCGCTGGTCTCCTCCAGAAAAACGCAAAAAGACTTTTTAAGATCTTGCCACGATGGGCGTGCAGACATGAGAACATGTTGGCAGGATTATTACAATGGAAATTAACTCCAACCTTTTGGAAGAACTCCAGAAAGAGTCAGTAGTACTGTCTTATCCTTACAAACAAGGAGTCCTGGGGCACTTTTAAAGACTAACAAATGTATTTATCGCATGAGCTTTCATGGGAAAAAACCCCGCTTCGTTACTTTTTAAAAGTGCCACAGGACTCCTTGTTGGTTTGGCTGACCTAGGCTAACACGGCCACCCCTTTGGAACTCGTCTTATCCTTGTAACCCATATGTTCTGATTCAGCTACAGAAACTATACCGTCGTAAGTTAGTTGCAGGAGCTATGCCAGCGTAACCCCATGTTGCAGACTCAGCCAATGTCGACTGGAGAGTTTTTCCATCAGCGTAGGAACACCGTCTCCCCATGTGCCAGTAGCTAGGTTGATGGCATCTTTGTCTGATTCTACACGAGGATCAGGTCAGTTTATGTTTTTAGTGTAGGCATATCTTTAGCGCAATGGTTCTTGACCTGCGCCAATCAGCGCACAGCTGCAGCCTATGTGACATCCCAGTGCTATTCAGGTAGTATTGGAACATATGCGTCCCAGAATGGTAAATAGGTTGAGAACCACTGCCTTAGTGCGTGCTGGATTAGTCCTCAGTCTGACAGTCATGCAACTGGAGTCTCTTGATGAGGTAAGACCTTTTCACATAACTTGAGCGTCCAGCTAGCAAATGGCTCAGAAGTTTTATCACCTTCATATAGCTATGGAGGGCCTCTCACAGATGACCTGGGAAATGTGAAAGATTGGTTCTTTATCTGCTCTGCAACTTGTGGGAATAGAGACTTGGGAGTGGAACCTGAGTACTTAACAGGGAGGGTGGGGGGGGACCTTTTTTAGCACCTGTGTAACAACACTTGGGATAAAAGCGCTTTGCTTTCATCACCCATCCCCTCCATTTAACACAAGAGCCATTTTCACATGTGAGCCTCAAGCAGGCACACACAATGGAGAAGACAGACCTATTGCTCCTGATATTTCTTAACTGGGGGCAGGAAATCGGTTGCAGATTTTTTCCACACAAGACAGATGTCAAAAGGCACCAGTGCTTCCTTTATTCTTGGTCACCTTAGGGGAAGGTTTAAATGCCTTTCTAGCTCATTAGGATCTGCCTAATGGAAGTGCAGAAAATAAATTCTTGGCTATTTTTGCTTTCATTACATCTAAGTAAACTCAGGCTGTGTATGCTGGCAATGCTAGAAATCTCACTGCTTTAGTAACAGCACAGGGACCACAAATACAGACCAGCTCACAACAGAGGTAGGTGGCAGGGTGGTGCCATTGGCCAATCTACTCTAGTGCTTCTGTTGTGGTTAACATCAATGGAGGAGCAGCAGCAACAGGCGAACAAGAAAAGGCTCAAAGTATCTGATGGATAAATAAAGTCTTTACCTTCTCTTTACTTTTCTCTTTGGGCTAGTTTAAGCAGTTGGGGAAGAAGTAAAAGGATCCCTTTCAGCCTTCTCTCACCAGATGGCCAAACCTGGATGCCTGTCTAGTAGATTCCCTCAAGAAGCTACGAGAACTCGTCGGAGAGATAGAACTATCTTGCTACAAACAGTAGAGGCTGATGGTGTTGTATATTCTGTAAACACACAGTAATTTGTGGCTATTGCTTGAAAAATACTGCATATAATCAACACTCTTCTGATATGTAGATGTTGTCAAGTGACTTTGGCAACTTACTAAATTAAAAAGCAGCATCACATTCAATCAAGAGCATTTAACTGAGGGACTTAAGTGTGCTTCTGATGTTGAATATTGATAAAATCCCAGTCCTCCTGTCTTTACTGAGGGGATATCTCCCACTCATCTAGACTCCCACAACAAGACGTACAGAGTCAGATCCATATGATAGAAGGCTTTAATTGCTAGAAAAACTCTGAAATTGTACATTGTCACATTCTGCTGTCTTGTTTCCCCTTGTGAGTTCCACAAACCCAAAGATACACGTATAGTAAAAATACCGAGCAATACTTCCATGGCATCAAGACACCTGGCATTTTAAAGCTTTGTCCACTTAATGTTTTTAAATGATTTAATGAACATTCTTACATCTTTGTGTGACTTAACAAAGGGTTAGGGGTTCTTTTGTAACCATGGCTGTTTGGTGTTGGGAATAACGTGAGAACATGTTGCTTACCTTGAACACACCTCATTTCTTGCACTATTCTGCTGGGCTTTTTTGTATCAAAAGGATTGGACGAGCAGTAGTTACACTGAGACTCGTATTCATTGGAAACTGTGAATCCAGCAGACTGTTGAACATGCCATCATATAGCCATGTCAGTCCCAGGGTAGTAGAGACAAGGTGAGTGAGGTAATGCCTTTAATTGGACCAACTTTTCTGTCGGTGAGAGACAAGTTTTGGAGTTTGCACAGAGCTCTTTCAGGTTTCTGTGTACACTTGAAAGCTTGTCTCTCTCTCCAACAGAAGACTGAGTAGGCAGATAAAATCAGGAGTTGCTTTTTCAGTTCAGGAAGATAAGGCTGAAAATCTGACTGAGTGCAGCCTTCTTAGAGGAAGACTGTAGAAGCAGGTAAACTGCAAGGAAAGGTAGCAAATCTATTTATGCTCAGCCCAGTGCAGGACTAAATTTGCAGAAAGATCAGATGAGAGCAACCCCTTCGAACAGCTGCAAGGCCCTTTACCTGCAATGCAGTGCTGTGCATCTGCAGCTAGGTGGTGGAGGCGCATCCTTTTCCTCCCTCCCTCTTGCACAAAGCTTTGCTGCTTTCAGGGAGAGCCAGCAGCACTCGCCTGCAGCGTGTGCACCTCTGCTGCTTGAGCTGTCTAGCTGATTTTTTTTTTTTTTTTTAAATGGCTCTTTCGAAAACCGTTGGTCCATCTTCAGGGGTATCTTTATCAATGGGAGTCAGAGCTTCATGCAGGTACGCTTTTCATTCTGTCATGTGAATGGCTGCTCTTAAGGGCTTCCTTGGAGGAAGAAGGATTTTTGTGTCCCTAAATGAAGATTTTTGTGGATTCTGTGGAAGCTCTCTCATGCTTGCCTTAGACTACTGCAACTCGACGTCATCTTTTCTTCTTCCTTAAAATATAATCTGATCACGTGATTGCAGAGGCAGGCTGCAAATCTAGTTAACTCTTGATTAATTAGCAGGTAGAGGGAACAAATATAATTCAGATCAGAGTTTTAGTGTGGCATGGGGGTTATAACATTTACAATACCTATAAATTCCACTGATTATCTGTAGATCACCCATGTGTGTAGTTTTTGTTGGAGGGTTCAGTTAGCATTTTACAGCACTGACAGATGTCTGTTTTTACACCCTCCTTTTAAACGCAGGCTATATGACTCTTGGTCTCTCCAGCAGCCCTTCGTGCCTGTTTGTAGGTTATGCTGTGTGAGGGAAACGTGCAGACAGGGTGGGCGCTGAGTTTTTTGCATGTGTCTACGTGGAAGTTTGGTTTGACTGAATCCTTGCTCTCTGTTTAGCGGAGAGTTTAGTCTTAATTACTTTGACCATATTAGTGTCCCCTTTAGACCTGACCCTGCAGTTGGCATTTTAGGAGACCGGTTTTTCAGATAGTCTGGTGCCTTCTAAGAGCAAAGGTGATTTGGAGGGAAGAGTTTTAATTTGAAAAGGTGGTAGGAAAATCTCTCTCAGTTGTGTATGGTTTGTACCTCATTCGATGGAATAATGTCTTGCGAGGCTTCATCTCACACTGTCCCACGGCTTTAAACTATAGGGCATGTCAGATTGTCAGCAGTCTAACATGTTGGTCCCAAGGAGGGGAGGAGGGGTGTCATAAATTTCCAGTCCAGTGACCTGAGTAATTTCTAGTAACGTCCTTGATGCAGAAAAAGCACCGTGAACTACGTCAGCGGTTTTCAATCTTTCTGTTGTGGAAGACTTGAGATAAGTGTTCCTGTGGCCCTGCTTTCTATCACCTATCCCACGCCCTCCCTGAAGCAACTGTGTAGTACTTGGTTACGTGAAGGGGGGAAAAAATCCTAATGCAGTATTGAAGAAACAGAATGAAAATTAACTCTTAAAGTAATGTGTGTGGCTGTTGGGTTTAAATTCCCTGTTTCGTCTGCTGTGTTTTCCTTTCCTTTGGTGTAAACTCAATATTTATTAGTACCCAGTCTCTTCTCATTGCTGCTGCTCTCAAGGCTGTCATCATGGTGCTTCTCTTTCTCTGGCCTTGGCAGTGAAATCTGGCCCCCTCATATCCATTCAGAATGCTGCTGCAGAGACAGATTTCTCAGCCTGTTGCTTTGGCCATGTCCTCCTTCTTGTATCCCTCCACCGGCTTCCCCTTCTCTAACACATCAAACATCAGCAACTTGTCTCCACTTTCAAGCTTCTTCACAGTCTATCCCCATCGTTTATCATTCTGTGTCAAGAGGTCAGTTCCTGCCGTTAACTGGCCCAGAAAACTAGCCTCCACCCGTAAGTCACCCAGTTACGTTTTCAGACAGGTCCTTGAGAGGAGCAACATGAAACAGCCATTTAATTGTTCTTCTTTAAATCTCTCCTTCAAACTCCACTTTGTTGTGGCTACAAAAAATATTTAACAGCCAGTAGCCTACTCGTGTGCCGAGACAGCTGCCTGTCATGCTGATCAATATTGTTTCCTTATAGTCACCCGCATGTCCGTATCCATCTGTGTGTTGTTTGGGGACAGAGACCACCTTTTTGTCCTAGGTTTGTACAGCATTTAGCCCAATGGACTTCTTGTCCATAACTAGGACTCTTAGACGTTACAATAATACACCACTAGCAACATCGTGTTACTTTGCAGTTTGGTTCAGTCCTCTTGTATTTGCTACCTCCCCTGGTTTTGCACTAGCGTACAAACTTGCTCCATATCTTTTCACCCCCCAAAAAGAGAGACAGATTTGAACTAGCTATGCAGAGTGCAGAGAATTACTTGGGTTTTTTCCCAAAGTCCTGAACTAGGTCAAACTACAGTGTTGGGCATTGTTGATGTTTGTCCACTGATAGGTGCATCACCGTAGTGTAGTAATTTCCTGGAAATAGTCTTGCTGTTCAAGACCTGCCTGACTTGTCAAGTGCTGAATTCCCAAAGCATTGGACAAAGCAGATTCTCTGGAGAGCAGCGGTATTGATGGCAGCTACCTAGATCTGAATAAGCACAATCCTACCTCAGTGTTACAGGAGTTCAACTCCTTGCACTTGAAAACGTGGCCTCCTTCAAACTCAGGCTATGTCTAAACTGGAAAATTGTTCCGCAATAAGCCATTGCGCGTTCACACTGCGCTCCTTATAACGCAAAGGAGTGTCCACGCTGTTCTTTGCATTTCTGCAAGAAAAAGCATTGAATTCTGGGTACTTATCCTACCGTGCCACTTGTCCGCTTTCAGCGCTAGGAACCCTGGGTAGAAGGAGAGGAGCGCTGAGCACTGTGGGGGAATTTACAAGTTCCCCTGGGATGCTGTGTTTCTTTGTCATTCACTGGAGCTACTAGCAACTCGAGTCCTTTTTTTCAGTGTTGCCCCAGGTAAAGAGGAAAAGCTCAAAAGTTCCCCGGGACTCACAGGAGAGAGGGGGTAGTTGGATCAGAGCAGTGGAGTCCAAGCAGAAGACTAGAGTGGTCAGGCTTGGAATTCTGGGACATTTCTGGAGGCTACTTATTGCGGAAGAGAAGTTGCTCAGCGTTCACACACACTGTATAGCGCAATAGCTGTTCCGCAATGGGTGTTATGGCTGTCAAAGGTGGTGGTATTGTTGTGGTATAACAGGGCACTCGTAATGCAGCAAGGAGCATTCAGGTGCAGAGGTGGCCTTAGGGTATCTGGGGCCCTAGGCAAAGGCCCGTTGTGGGGCTCCCACAGGCTCCCCACAGCCAGCCCTGAGGCTCTGGTTTCGCACCAGGGGCCTCAAAACACCCCCACCCTCCCTCTAATAGCCCCAGCTCCTTGCGGCTACTCCCCTCCACATCCCTGGCTTCCCACTGGGGGGGTCCCCATGGACCCAACTCCTTGCTGGGGGTCCCTGCCCCTCCAGCAGCCATCTCCGGAGCCCTGCCCCCCCCCCCCCCCCCCCCCCCCGGCCCCCCCCCCCTTTCCCCCCCCCCCCCCCCCCCCCAGCTGTCTGCACCTGCCACGGCTCAGAGCATTCCTGCTGCTGACTCAGGCATATGTGGCTTTTGGGGTAGGCGAAGCAGGCGATCTCCCCTGCTGTCCACTGAGTTGGGGACGGGGCCCCTTACTGCTTGGGGCCCTAAGCAGGCACCTGCTTCGTCTACCCCAAAAGCCGCCTCCGTTCAGGTGTGTACAGTGGGCTTCTTGTTCTGCCATAAGACGGCTTATCCTGCAATAACTCTCCAGCGTGTACAAGGCCTCAGGTGTGATGATGTTGGGTTTGGGAACCATTCCTTTCACATATAGGGGTACCTGTGATGAATTGCCTTGTTCAGTTTATTAAAAAAAGGTTAAAATTCTCATGAGTAATTCAGCACATTCATGGGAAAGGTTAACTTAAACCCCTCTTCACATGCCCTGGAATTCTGCTGAAACCAAACGCATCTCTTGTGCAAATGTAAAATGTATAATACAGCCCAAGTGCTCAGGGGATGACTAATGTGATTCCTGCAGTTCAGTTCTGAACAGCTAAAACTGCCCACTCCTCCTACTGTATCCAGTGACATAACCAGCACTCGCCGCAGTAATCATTCTTTTCCTGAGCAGTGTGGGAATAGGATTTTAAACAAGGTGAGTGGGAGGCGTCACTTGTTACCTTCTGAAAAGGATGGTTGCAATACAGCAGTAGAACTTTCACTAACTCACACTGACCAGGAGAAGCCGTGTAAATTACTGGTCTTCTCTTAGTACAGCATGCTATAAAGATAATGCATTAGTATATCTTGTTTTGCCAGCTGTAGTTTTTTCTTTTATATTTCACGTTTAAAAATGCAATTTTAGCCGTGCCAAATATCTGTTACTACAGTGTTTGTACGGTGCTAGGAAAACAGGGCACCACTCTTGGGCGGCTCTTAGATGCTACTGTAGGAAACTTGATTATTGGAGACTGGCTACTTTCTCATGCATTATCTAAAACATGACTTTCTTACTAAAGGGTTGGTAGGATAACTATGAAGG
Organism: Pelusios castaneus; assembly: GCA_007922175.1. Taxonomy (NCBI): domain Eukaryota; kingdom Metazoa; phylum Chordata; order Testudines; family Pelomedusidae; genus Pelusios; species Pelusios castaneus. The sequence continues at coordinate 697,675 of ML686211.1, forward strand.
GGACTGATTAGCTTTGTACGGGTTTATGTCAAAAGGAATTTTTGATTTGCTTTAAAACAAATAGAAGACACTCCCTTTTTTTAGGGCTTTCACTGTCAGTTGCTAAAGGCAAAGTTAATGTAACGGATAAAGCACTTTTTCCTTGCATCTCCCAGTACTTTATCTGAATGGGATGCTGACCTTCCTTCAGCCCTCCATTAATAAGCATAAACGGAACACGCGCAGCTAGCGATAGGTGAGGAAGTGGGAAGAAAATGATACTCTAGTCTGAACCAGTTCCCATGTTTCCTTTGAGTGTTTCTGGAGTTAGGCGATATTGTTCCTTAAAGGGACACTATCATCTAGTTCAGGGGTCCTCAAACTTTTTAAACAGGGGGCCAGTTCACGGTCCCTCAGACTGTTAGGGGGCCGTACTATAGTTTGAAAAAAACATGAACGCGTAGCTATCACGTCTGCTGCTAGCCTGTGTTTCTGGGTACTGGGTGGCAGGCGGTAATGAATCCACACACTTTTTGTTGGTGCTGTGGGGCTCCGGCCAGGCCCAGAGTGTGGGACTGACCGATTTTAGCCTGCTGGCCTGCTGTTGTGTAGGCAACTAGTAACCAATGTTCCCTCTAGGTTTGGCGGCTTGTGTGCAAAATTTTCAAGCCGTGTGCAAAACTTTTTCTGAATAAAATTTTTGTGCAAACTCACGCGACAGAAATTATAGCCATTAATTGAAGTTAGTGATTGTAAATAGAATTAATTAATTGTTTAATTTAATTTGAATTTTGAATTGAAATTTAATTTTTAGAAAGGTTTTTATTTAAAATGAATTTTTAAAAAGCTTTTTAAAAAAGGAAGAGAAAAAAGAGAAGGAAGGAGGAGAAAAAGAAAAAAGTAAGAGAAAGAAAGGAAGGAAGCAAAGAAAGAAAGAGCAGGAAGGGAGAAGAGGAAGAGAAAAAGAGAAAAAAGAAAGGAAGGAAAGAAAGAGGAAGACAAAAGAGAAAAAGAAAAGAGAAGGTAGGAAAAGAAAGGCAGAGAGAAGGAAAGAAGGAAGAGAAAGAAGGAGGCAGGAAGGAAGAGAAAGAAGGAAAGAAGAGAGAAAAAGGAAGGCAAAGAAGGGAAGGAAGGAAAGAAAGGAAAAGGAAGGCAAAGAAGAGAAAGGAGGAAAGAAAAAGGAAGGCAAAGAAGAGAAAGGAGGAAAGAAAAAGGAAGGCAAAGAAGAGAAAGGAAGGAAGAAAGAAAAAGGAAGGCAAAGAAGAGAAAGGAGGAAAGAAAGAAGCCGAGAAAAGGGAGAAGAAAAAAAAAAAGAAAGAAAGAAGCCGAGGCCGCTGGCGGCAGGGACCCGAACACGACCCCGGGAGGGCAGAGCAGACCCCGGCACCGGAGACCGATCCTGGCCCTGTGCCGGGAGGCCGAGGCTGTCGGCAGAGCGGGGCCAGGTCGGCTCCGGGCCGGGAAGTCGAGGGGGCCGGTGGGTGGGAGCCAGGGAGCCTGCCCCAGCCACCCCGCTGCCCCGGCCTCATGGGGCAGGCAGGCGCGCGCACATGCCCCGGCCCTGAGCCTGCCTGTTTCGCCCTGGGGGAACTGGACGCAGTGCTGTCCGCGGCCGCAGCAGGGGTGGGGGCCGGGTAAATGACCTTGGCGGGCTGTATCCGGCCCGTGGGCTGTAGTTTGAGGACCCCTGATCTAGTTTGTGTTTTCCTTTGAATCCGTCATACATGCTTAAAATTTAACTTATTGTTTTTGCGGATTAAACCCCCTTTTATCGCGTGGCAATCCAAATATTGTTCTCATGCATGAAAACCGGGAAGTGACATTGACCAGCCTAACTTGTTGTTTCTGCTGTCAGTCTAATACAGGATATATGGTGAAAAGCTAACTAGACTAGATGAATTTTCATTAATAGATACTTTAGGTGTTAATAAGACAGAGGAGGATTTTTTTAAATCAGAGGTCCCCAAACTGTGGCTCAGCGCGCTGGACCCAGCCACTGTGGTCTGCCACAGCCTCCAGGACGCAGCTCATTACAGTCCTGCCCAGCCTCAATCCCTGACCATGAACCATCCCACCTCCAGCCCTGGGACACCTGGTAAGCAGCATTGCCGTTCGCCAGACTCCCAGTCCAAAGTGATGACGTGGAAGTCACGACTGTTTTGGCAAAACTGGGCATGTGTCCCATTCTGGCCCAGATATTCCTCGGCACCCCACCCCCCACCCCCAGAGCAAGAGCAAATGGGGTATGTGCCTATTTTGCCAAAAAAGTTGTGATGTGCAGGGACTGTCCTGGCCAAAACAGGGCACATGGTCACCCTACTTCCTCTTAGCATATGCGCAGCGTGCCTCGGGTGGCACGTAACCAGGAAGCCTCACCAAATTTGGTCTGCTGGTTGGATCATTAATTTCCCATTTTGGACCTGTACTGATGGGGAGTGGTACATGAATGCTGATCCATGCTACTCCCTCTGCTTCACCAGAAAGGGACTGTCACAAAAATCTTCTTAATCTAGGACAGTTTCAGTAATGGGCATGACCTCAGTCTTAAATAATTTTTAAAATGTTAATTAGTTTACGGTCCTCAGATTCAATCTAAGAGGTTCCTTTACAACATAGATTGCCAAGAATCCTTTGCCTTGGAATGTTTAGTGTGAAAAGAGACAGGAAGCGCTCCTAGGGCTGTAACTTCTCAGTGGGATCGGCTGGGTTTTAACTTGCTGTAAAAAACATACACTCTTCTCATTCAGACTATAAAAAAAATGCCTCTAGAGGGGAAAACTGCTATTTATATCCCACCTGGCATTGGTAACCTGGGGATAAAAGCCATTAAATGTGAGAATAAGTTTTCTGATGGTCACTTACTGTCTTTCTCGTCTCATCTCCCTTCAATCTCTTGCATGGAGAAAAGGGAAAGCTGTTGAATTGAAACCTAATTCACCTACACCTTTATGTCCATGCTTTCTCACAGGCCTGAAACTCAGCAACGAGGCCCTGCTCCCCATTCAGAAAATGATCTTCCTGAACAAGAGGAGGAAATCCTGGGATCAGATGATGATGAGCAAGAGGATCCAAATGATTACTGTAAAGGTGAGAGGTTTCTTCTTTAGACAGGGGCTAAATACACTTTCGTGTCAGTCTCCCTCCTTCTTCATGTTGCGAGCATTAAGGTTGTGGTGTCTAATCTGACAGATTTTTCTTGACCAGATCTACACTACAGACTTGTATCGACATAACTGTGTCACTTGAGTGTAAAAAAATTAACACCCCTGGACGTTTTCGTTATACCAATCAACCCCCAGTGCAGACAGCATTGTTGATGAAAGAGTTTCTCTCGAAGACATAGCCACCATTTCTCATGGAGGTGGACTAGCTACACTAACAGAGACTCTCTTTCAACATAGGTGCATCTTGGCTAACTTGCTAGAGCGGCACATCTGTGCCAAAGCAGTATTTCAACTGTAGGCCTGCCCATGTGCCCTAAGAAGTATGCTGAGCAAGGAATAGTCTCCATTTCCTTGGTAAATAAAAAGAATCGTTTGGAATGGGAAGCTAACTTGTGACTACTGTGGTTTGGATATTAGAATTGTATGGTTTGATACGATTCTTGAAAGCCTTTCTACTCTTGTTAATGAGGTCTCCCATCACTCAGGAGAAGGTTCCCTTTGACTACTAAACCAAGCCAGGATCTGTCTGAAATTTTACTTCTAAGATGTGGAGATAAGTATGGTCCTCTCTGTTTAGTCTTAAGTGTTAGCTTGCATTCTTTGCCCTCTAATCATTGGGATGCTCACCCTTGACAAATCTGCTCTGTAGCTGCCTTGTGGAAGGGAGAAGAATCGAGATTCTGAGATTTCATTCTCTGCTTATGCAGCATTTTTGGAGTCACATTAAGATAGTAAAGCCATGCAGCTGCAACTGCCTCTTCTCTCCCCACACTTCCTTTTTAGAAGATAATCTGAAAGGCCCTTTACCTGTCATAACCTGATGTGAAGGTTCTGTTTTTTAATACGTCGCTTAAGGATTTCACCAGAACTCAGGCTGTTGACATGACCGAATTTGTGGGTATCTTTTCAGAGACACAAAGGGAACATAGATGTCTGGTTCCCTTTGACTTTCATTAGGAATTGGGCACTGACTGTCTTTTGTCAAGCTGGCTATTTGTGGGCCTGAAGACAGCCCAGGTCAACAACAAACAAATATAGCAAAAAAGCAACTTCTAATTTTAAGAAGGCTGTTTTGTTTTCCCTGTTCTCTTCCTTTGGGATTCTCCTGAGCAGATGAGGTGGAATGCAAGCACGTTTCTGAAAACAGAACGGGATTTGGAATCCCCATTGTACTTGAGCAAGTAAATCCCTGCTCTGCCATGCTATCCCGGCAGAGCTACTCTGCAGTAGATAAGGTGACAGGAGGAACTTGTGGCCTGACAGACTTGCCTGTCACTGGATTCTGAGGGAAATCATGAAAAACTTAATTCAGTTACAAAGTGTATAAAAACAAAATGAAAGGAAAAGAAACTATTGAAGAAATGAATGAAAAGAATAAAATTAACTTCTTCCCTCCCTGTACTATGGTGTGGATCACCAGGCCCACAGCACATTCATAGCTCTTCGTGCAGGTCAGAACCATTCAAAGTAGGTGATTGGAAAAAGCAAAAAAGTCAACCCATATGAGTTTACGTTGCAGACCATAGATATTATGCACTTTGTCCAGGAGGCTTGTTCTGTCATCTTGGAATGGGTATAGTAATCCGTAGGTCCTGTAGTATTATCAGGGAGTTCTGTGTATAGATTCTCTATACATGCGAAGCAGAATATGTTGGGTAGAGGTACTGCACTGGATCCATCAAAGTGCATGGCTTTGTGTGTTGATGATGTAAAGGGCAGGAAGAAAGAGAGGTCCCTGGATGAATTTGGCCAGGTAAATTACGGTATAAACATTGACAAATTATTGTTCAGTAGACTTAATTGCAAACATCTGTCTTAAATGAATGGTAAGGTTGCAAAGTCAAGCTCTTAAAAAATTAGGAAATGCTAGAAACAAGGTTTCCCATGCAACATTAATTCAGCCCTTTGTATATGTGTATTGTGAAAGTCTTCATATATGATCACACTTTTCTATGGGCCTATGCCTTAGTGCATGAGATTATGTGGTGGTCACTGAATGCATTGTTCAATATTTTGTTTGGTCCTCCCCATTCAATGGTGTCAGTCTTTTTTTATTATTGCATACCTTTCAGACCCTGCCTGAATACTTAATTTATTAATTTCCTTGTGGGTTTTTTGACACTCATCACCATAAAATGAGTGTTTCCAAATAATTTATCTTCGCAACACCTTTGAAGTAAAGAGGTGCTATCCCCATTTTACTGTGGAAACTGAGGCACAGCTATCGAGGACAAAATTGTCCACTAATTCAGGTGCCTCATTTGAGACCACTAGGGTCTGACTTCTGTCCCCCCTTCTCCCCCCAAGAGTGCTTTGGTATTTATAGCACCTGATATATTTAGACTAGATCACCATTGACTTCAGTTGCAGCAGAGTGTGCTCGGCACTTCTGCAGCTGAAGCTCCAGGTATCTCAGATTGGGAACTTGGAAAATAAGAAACCAAAAACAATAGCCACCTATGAAAGATTTCATTTTGAAATGACTTGTCCAGTGTGTCTTAGACGCTTCATGACAGAAGCAGAAACAGAATTCACTTCTGCAAAAGAGCATTCAACTTCCTTAACTAGCCTTTCCCTTCCTTCAATCCCTTACCTCATTCACATTTATTCCAACTTCTGCAACAAAATGAGGTAAGGATGCTGTAGACAGCAGTCTCATTCACTACACAGTCCTGATTTATTCCCTGAGCCACATCTATTTTGTGTATTGAATGATGTAGAGGTCCCTTGGGGAGAAAATATAATAAGGGATTGTGTCACTGAAGACAGTCAATGCATGCACACAAGAGGACCAAAGAAATGATGCATGGGAAATCTTAATAATAGCATTTTCTAAATTGAGTGCCTGACTTTGAACCATTAATGTTCCAACATAGGAGAAGGCATAAAAACATGGTTTTGAAAAAGAAATGGCCTCCCACATGGGTCAGCAGCATGGCTGGACCTTTACATCCACAGCACGGACTTCTCCCGCTTAAGCCGGAGTAGCTGATAGGAGTAGCAGGCTCTCGTCTTTATGGACCAGCCACTTAGAGGGTGGTGAGATTCACCCTTTTCCAGGGAGGGAGTTCCCCTCTCCCTGGCTTTTCATCTCTCTGCATTTTTCAGCGAGGGGGCTACTCTCTTCCCCCACTCTGCCTAGCTAGCCAACAGGAGGGGGGTGCGTTGGGAATACAGGAAAAACAATATCCCTGCCGTCAGTTCTGGTGTCTGCCACAGCTCCCTCTTGTCATCTGGAGGAGCAATTTCAGGGCAAGCTCTAATCGTGGGATGAATCATATCCATGTTCTAACTTCACCAGCAGCTTGTGCAGTCCGGTCCACACAAGCTGTGTGGAGAAGGAGTGTGTGCATCCTTGAGAGAAAATGGCTGCTGAGCTCTTAAACCTCTACTGAGCGCCTGCAAGCAGTTTTCTGAGGCCTATTGTTTGGTCCGGTTTGTGGATTTTTATTTTTCCATTGGGATAGCAAAAGACTCATTCCTGACTCTGCATGCCCTGTTCTTTTGCTTATAAAAGCACCTTCGTACTAAACCATTCTAGTTCAACTTGAATTAGAGCATATTTATTTTAATATAAACTTGAGTGTTTTACAAAATGCCAAGGAAGAAGCAGGGAGTCTATTCTAACCACCTTTACCTAGAGAAAATACCCATGTCCCCGGTGTGTTTAACTAGCCTATCAAAATATGTAGTGTGAGTAAACTTTTCCTAAACTGTGGTTCTTGTTCCATCTGTTCTTTGACACCCATGTGATCATTTGAACTGATAATTTACAATTTGCTTCTTCCAGGTGGCTATCATCTTGTGAAAATAGGAGATTTATTCAATGGGCGATACCATGTGATCCGGAAACTGGGATGGGGGCACTTCTCCACCGTGTGGCTATCTTGGGACATTCAGTAAGGTTTTTCTTCTGTTGTTGGCATTTCTGCCAAAAATCCAGAGCAGATGGTCTTTCAACAGATAAGACTGGAGGACTTTTCTTATGATCTTGCATGTGCTGTGCCTACAGTGTCAGAAAAGATTATTGCATTGGCATATGCACAAGTACTGATATTTATATTGTGTGCATATATTTAGAAAGAACTGTGTGTTCAGCTGTTGTGTTCCAGCATTTCAAGCAAGGCAAGCAATAGCTTAGCTTTGTGACCCATGTATAAGGCAAGGAAAACTCATTGGGTTTGTAAGAAGCGTAGAGACAATTTTCACATGCATGAATAAGAGCTTATCTTCCTGTGTTGCTAAAGAAGCAATCCTTAATAACCAGGTCTTGGATGTGAGTGAATTAAGACTTCTGGAGACTGCTTTGAATAGTAGACCAGTTACTACAAACTTTTTATGTCTGTGTTAAAGGGGGAAGAGATTTGTGGCGATGAAAGTAGTGAAGAGTGCTGAACACTACACGGAAACAGCACTGGATGAAATCAAACTGCTAAAATCGGTGAGTGGCTGAAGGCAGAAAGCTGTGTTCACCTTTGTCCGTGTTCAGAATTCAGTTGGCAAAGGGTCCCTTGTGCTCGGGGATCATCTCTTGGTTCACAGCCCATGGGGGGGACACTGCAGACCTCCATTTAGTCTGGTCTCTGGGTGGGTCATGTTTTTGTTTGAGGCATAAAGGGATCAGAGTAAGCAAAACTGAAAGATGTATTTAAGGAACACATTCCATTGGGTTTAATCTCTTTTCCAACGTGGGAACTGGTCATAATCAATACTCAAGGTAGTCTCTGATCATCATGCAATAAGTGAAACTCCTTGCTTCCTGTTCTTCACTTGGCCCCTCCCACAGCTGGTGGTTTTGCTTTTCACCTTAAATCTTTTTGGCCTGGTGATAAAATGTTCATGTTTTCCTCTGTTTCATAGATTGTAGGAAAGGTGGAGGAGGGATGTGCACCGTTCTAGGATCCGTCAGCAGTGCTTAGCACAACTCCTGTTTTTAATCTCTCCTGGGGGCCCCTAAGGAAAAGGGAAAACATGTTACATCTAGTGATCTAGCTCAGGAATTCTCTTGCATGATTTATCTCACATTTGTTATCTTCCTCCATGCAGGTCCGCAACACTGACCCCAATGATCCAAATAGAGAGATGGTGGTTCAGTTATTAGATGACTTCAAGATCTCAGGAGTGAATGGCTCCCGTATCCTTTTACAGAACAAATGACAAGAACACAGAATTGCATTAGTGTGTGAATTTCCTGTGTAGCTCTCATGCCAGTGGGAAGTGAACAATGTCCATGCGGACAAGTTCCCAAGGGGTAGCTGTGTTAGCCTAGTTCAGCCAAACAAACAAGGAGTCCTGTGGCACTTTTAAAGACTAACACATTTATTTATCACATGAGCTTTCGTGGGAGTAAATCCCACTTCATCAGAAACTTTGAAGATGGTGAGCTTACAGAACATACATGCAGCCGCTTTATTGCCCAAAGCAAATCTCCAACAAATCGGTCCCGCTCCTGGTGGGCCTTATAGGCTTAGCATAGGTCTAGAATAATCCACTGCTTTGCAACTCTGTAACCTTATACATAGGGTGTGCAGAAGGACAGTGCTGCGGAGTCATGGTTTAAAATGTAAGATAGCATGAATGCACTTGATTAGACCTGAATGGCACAGTGTCTTGGGGTTTTCCTCTTTCATCCTTGAACAGGCCACATGCAGACTTTTTTTATTAAAACCTCTGATTAAAAAATTAAGTCTGGCATGATGCCAGAGGTTTATCAGCTGGTGCTGAGCGCAGTCTGCAGGCTTATAATTTAGCAGCATGGGTTGCTTCTCACTAAGGGAGTTTGCTTTGGCAGCTTTACAGGCACAGAAAGGTAGAAGGTAAAGCTCAGCTGTACAACCTGCTTAGGGACTCTTCGTGTTGAATTGTCAAAGATCCCGTGTATGTTTGTAATAGGAAAAAAGGCAGACTCAGAAGCCTTTGGCTTGACATGAAGAGTTTTACTGGGGTTCTCTGTGAAGTGGGTTATAGAATTCTGCTCCCAAAACTTTCCCTTGTACTCTACGTTCCTCCTTTGCAGAACAAGCAACTTCCATTTGCTATAGTGGGAGTCACTAGTGAGTTGTAGAGAGAGAATTAGATCTTGCATGGTAAGCATTCTAAAGGGAAACACAGGAAAGCAATATGAATGAAAACCAGCTCTGCAGTGGGAAAGGATATTGTATAGAGTATGAAATCAGAGCAGCTCAGTCCATTGCTGCAAAGAGAGTGATGTTCCTGTTAATCCTTTCTTATGTTTAAAAAAAAAAAAAAAAAAAAAAAAAGGTCTTAGTGGAACTGATTTTGACTTGATGCTGCCCCTTCATTCTTGCCAATGTTTAAAGCAACAAGGATGCATATACAGATATTATGCCTATGGAGGGGTGGGGGAAAGACCTACGGGCTAGGATTTGGGGTAGCAATTTTTTAATACTGAACATGTTACAGAAGTGGCTCCATCAGGTTATGCCATTTTTACCTTTGAAACACAAACAGTACTGAAGTCTGGGACTGTGAAAAGTGCGTTTAGGTCTAGGGGAAAAAAAGCTGGGAGAGAAATAATGTAATTGTTCAGCAGGTGGTTTGATGAAGTCAGCTCTCTGGTCAGAGTTAAAATATTGCTATGAAGAGATCTGGCTTTGAGGTTTGTGTGGGATGAGAGCCAAGATCACTTTCTGCTCTGCTAGACAGTATGTTTAGATGCCAGGAGCAGATCACATATGGCCCATTGTACCGATGGCCTTTCCCAGAACTTGGTTTTACTGCTGTGATAACACCATTGCTCCAAAATCAACTGTATTCTTAGCCGTTCTTAGTTTTAGTTCCCACACACATTGGCTCCAAATACCTAACGAAACTACCTATGTTGGGAAGGAATGAGAGTGAGAAGGAGCTGCAATATCAGGTGGCGAAAGCTGTTTCTTGGAGTTAGATTTATTTACAGAGCTCTCTTAGAAACCTGGGGGCTCTTTAGGTCATGGCGTCTCTCTCTCCTTGACCTGGCTGCAGATATCTGTATGGTGTTTGAAGTTCTAGGGCATCATCTCCTGAAGTGGATCATCAAGTCAAATTATCAGGGGCTTCCACTCCCCTGTGTTAGAAGAATCATCCAGCAGGCATGTTCTAGCTCGCACTGTATTAATACCCTGACCCTAGTGAGAACTGTGTGTTGTGACTAGAATTGTTCCTCCGTCAAATGCAGGGAGTAAGACTTGAAGACAAATTCAGAGTGGTACATGTTTTCACAAAATAACTGAAATAAGTGGTTTCGGTGGTCAGTACCTACGTTTTTAGCTGAGGCGGTCAGCTTTGAACAGTGACTGTGCATAACATAAATCCGTATATATTAACTATAAATATCTAAACTTTACAGCCAAAAATGGCTGATGTGGTTTTTCATCCCCCTTCCCCACTAAATCTGGTTGCTCCGGAGGGGAGGGTAAGCCCCCCCCCCCCCCTTTTCCCACCATAACCTTTATGGTTTTATAAACTCACTCTTCTTGTTTATGGGAGAGTAGGAGGACCCTGTTCTCTTCTCCCTTCTCCTTATAAATAACTACGGGGGAGATAGGGGAGTGTCAGATGGGAAGGAGAAGAATGTATAGCATGTTAAAATTTGAGGCACTTAATCCTTAAGTAGTGGCTGGTTGAGGAGTTGTGGTAAAGACAGCATTTTATTATAACTACCTAGTTAAAGTAGTATACAGATTTCCTTTTAACTCATTAATAACCTTGCCCCAGGATGATGGTCCTGCTGTTTTACTAAAAAGAACTTCCTGTTAGTTACCTAGATGACTATCAAACTTAATTATTTGCTCACCCTTTGACATCTGATTTGCTCGTGTCCATCTCTTGAATATCTGTTTCCTTCTTTCCCATGCGCAGGTTCTGCAGGGTCTGGATTACTTGCACACAAAGTGTCGGATCATCCATACAGACATTAAACCTGAAAACATTTTGCTGTGTGTTAATGAACAGTACATCCGCAGGCTGGCCGCGGAAGCAACGGAATGGCAGAGATCTGGGGCTCCCCCTCCTTCTGGCTCTGCAGGTGCCTTTTCTGTAAAAAACTGGCAGAATCCAAAAAGATTGTAAAGATCTGATGAGGAAATATTCTCTAATTTTTGTCTCAGCATTGCTAAGCACAGGAACAGCATTGCAAATCATTTCTGTAAAGTCAGTTATAAACGGCAATTCTAGTCATGTGGATCACAAGAAGCTTGCTAGTGTAAAAGAATGTACGATCATTGACGTATGTTTTAATGTTGATTTGACAGAGTTCAGATGGTAAAGCACTCTGAAAGTCTACAGAAAGCACCATATAAATGTCAAATGTTTTCTTAAGCATTGTTTTGAGTACATGTGGTAGGCTATAGCTTGGATGTGCTCTAGAAAAGCTTACCTCTTTGAATGCTCTGAAAGGGCAAAATTCTTTTCCTTACACAGTTCTGAGGATGTATATTGGCAAACTGCTGATGAAATGACATGAGCGCTGCACATTTACCATCTTGCATGGCAGGCCTGAAAAAGGATTAAACCACTAGAAGTGGTTTCCCTGATGTTAACACTCTGATTTATGGCAGAGACCAGGCTTTGTTCTTGTTTCAAGTCTCCACGTATATTCTTAACACTCCTCCTTGGTATCTCCATATGTGCCTAGGATTTTTTGGTTGCTGGCAGTCTCTCTAGGAGATGCAAAGTGCAGCTTCTTGCTGAGGCCAGCACAGCACAGCTTGAGCTGGCTGGGCTAATAGGCTCCCGCAGCATTTTGGAGTACCGATTACCAGAGTTGGAGCTGACACCTCGACTGAAGCAAGTATCGCACACTTGAAGTCCTCTTTTCCTGGTCACAGTTAAGCGAGTCTGTCCAATCTGGTTAGTTGTGTGACTCGTCTAAGAGAAACGTTCTGCAGTGTACTCTTTCTGAGAGGTGACTGCTATCCCTCTTTTCAGAATTGAGGCTTTCAGGGTGGGAAGATGCACTTGAGATCTTTATAGAAATATGGCAGACATATCTCTATGCACATGTGGAGAGAAGGAAGCAATCACTGTTTGTTCTGTCAATGCACCTTTACATTACAAAATACCTAGTATCCACAGAGAAACAAAGCGGAGATACTAACTTATTTCTTTCTCTTCCAGTGAGCACTGCACCACAGCCCAAACCAGTAAGTGTGATAACTTTTCTTCCGTTATAGGCAAGTATAGATGTGAGCTGTATACATGCATTCAGGTGTACGGCGTCTTTAGAATGTAATGCAGCCAGTCGTAGCGAATCCTATTTTGTGATGCCCACAAAAGGAATAGAAGAGCTAGAAGTATGAGAAAATTCAATGAATGGCTGTTGAGTAAATGCCTGTGTTGTTAGCACAGCTAGTCACAGAATGATGTCTAATAACTGGGTAGGCAGTACCAGCTTCCTGAGATGGCTTGCCATTTTTCAGAGTTCAGTGGTCCACCCGTCCGAGAGCACTCTTGTTTCCAAATCTTCTTTGATCTTTCTATCAATCCTCTCGGAGGTAGAGCCAAAGCTCCCGACAGTAGTTTGTGGTCCATGAGAATATTCAGCCTTGTGAAACTTACAAGGTCCTAGCTTATTTGTTTAATGCCTAAAGCATCATCAGTCATTAACGGCAATCAATGAGACTGTGTGCTATTCAAGTGGCCCAGAGTCATCTGCAGTAGAGCCAGCCATTTTGCAGGTTTGAATCTGTTCCGCTGTACTGTGACAGAGCGGTTGCTATCTACTAATGGGAATTTGGCCGTGAGAGAGGTTGTCACCAGAGTATGCATCTCAAAGATGCCATAACAACTGACACTACCCTGGCATTCCCAGTGGGTGCTCTCAGGATTGCCTCCGTTGTAAAGACTGATCGCCCACCCTAGGAGGGTGCATCTTTCAGGTCAGGCCTGAAGCCCATTGGCTGGGCAGTAGGTGAAGGCTTTCACAGCTGCTGCATCTGTTGTGTGGGTGGGAGAGGACCTTTCAGTCTCCAGGGCTGTCAGGCCAAAGCTTTACACCAGCTCTGAAAGAATTTACTAAAAATCTGCCTGTAATTTCGGGTTTCATAGGAATATAGGCCAAGCCAGATGTGTGAAAGAGTTGTTTGCCCCTTTCCTGCAGGCTGACAAAATGTCAAAGAATAAGAAGAAAAAATTGAAGAAAAAGCAGAAACGGCAGGCAGAGCTGCTGGAGAAGCGAATGCAGGAGATTGAGGAGATGGAGAAGGAGGCAAGCCCTGTACAAAGACAGCCTGAAGAGCAGGAAGAAGCTGAGAACCCTCTTGAGCTGCTCTTAAAAGAGAGTCCACCTGATGAAGGGGTACCAAGAAAGCTGGGTATGTATCTGGAATAGTGCGTGTGCTGAAAAGAAACAGTGAGATTCCTTCAGCCATGCTGTTAAAATTGTAGTGTGCATCCCTGCAGCAGGTGGGAATTGGACCTCCAGTACGGTGTGCCAGCCTAGTTTGTAACTGAATTGCCCCCATGTGCCACTAACGCTGTATCTTTGCTATGGAGGCTGTGTCTACGTTGCAGATGTTCCAGCTGTGCCACCTACAGTGACAGAAGGCATTTTTCTGTCACAGTAAATTCACCCCCCTCGTGAGGCTGTAGGGAAGTCAACAGAGGAATTCTTCCATTGACGTAGCTGTGTCTACAGTGGGGCTTAGGTTAACCTAACTACACCATACTCCTCATGAAGTTTTTTACAGCCCTGAGCGATGGAGCTAAGTCTACTTACATTTTTAGGTGTAGACCGGGCAGAGGCTCCTGCAGCCTATTTACGTCACTGTAGCTATGGCAGCATCATTCTTCAGCAGTGTACGAACACCACCTTCCCTAATAAAGTGAGCTATGCCAGTAGATACAGCTATGGCAGTCAGAAGTATATGGCTTTTTTTCTCCCCGCCGTCCTGACCGACGTAGCTAGGCCAACCCTGAGTCTGAGCAGGCACCAGCGAGTTCGATGCTCGTGTTTAATGAGTTAAAGCAGCATTGCACCCAGCTGTTCTGTGCAGTTGTGCTAGTTTTATGGGCTATAGCAGGGCCGTTACTCAGTCTGTGTTTCCTGTCCCTTAAGAGTTTTCTGATTCCCCTCTTTTTCTTTTCCCTTTCCCTAGATGAAATTGCCCATGTACAAGAGCAAACTATCCTAATGGAAGGCAGCATGGAAAAATGCATACCAGAGATCAATTGCAATGGAGTGGTGCAAATGACTTCTTTCTCAGACCCCAGCATCCAAGGGTCTGTGAGACTTGAGGAGGACCTTCATAACGCCAATGACTGTGATGAGCATCCTCTGGCACAGGAAGAGGAGAGCTTCCATAGCGGTAGTTACGACCAGCGTAACGGAGACTCTGAGAACAGGTCTCGAGAAGTAATGTCAGACTCATGTGTGCCCTTAATTTCTGAGGTGCTAGATTCCATGGTATATCAACCAACTTCAAGTGAAGAGCAATCATTCAGCGAACAGGAGATCAGCCAGTTGCAAGAGAGTATACGCGCAGAGATACCCTCCGAGGATGAGAATGAGAATAATGGCCAAGCTGAGAACAAAGGTACCAGAGGAGCCTGGTGCAAGAGAAAGACTCACCCTTATAGGAGAATTGTCCTTTGGAGTCTAATGGGGCTTTAACAGGAAGCTTTGTAGCTGACCTGACTCTATTTGAAGCCATCTCTTTGAGCTGTGTCATGACAGAGCTCTCCACTCCGACAATCCACCTTTGGGGAGTCCACTGTTGCAACCTTCTGTTGACAGGCAGTTGTGTCTTTGTGATGGATTTGTAAATTGCTTCCTCACACTCTCGTCCAATTCATTCTGTCCTTCCCCACTTTAAAAAGCACCCCTAATAACTTCCCTTTTCAAGCATGTTTGTTTATGATTATGGTCATTCCTATACATGGGAACCTTCCCTCTCCTCCCTCAGTCTAGTTCAGGTGTCTCTTTTTGGTTTTTTAAATGCCTGTACATGAAGAACCATATTGTACACAAAGTATCGTGTGAGTGCAGGGTAGCCGTTTGAGTGCTCGAATTTGTGGTAGCAAAATCACAACTGCCTGTCAACCCAAGGTTACAGCAGGTACACAAACTACTAGAGTGAGGGAGAAGAAGGCTAATAATATAGTAAGGCTTCTATTGACACTTCCAGGGATGGCCCTGAGCCCGGGATCCTGTATTCTGACAGTGGCCAATGCCAGGTGTTTCAGAGGGAGTGAACAGAACAGATGACCATCAAGTGACCCATCCCCTGTCGTCCTTTTCCCGTGTCTGACAAACACAGGGTGGGACACTTCAGAGCATGTTTTTTGTACCTCTGACCATCCTGGTTAGTAGGCATTGATGGACCCCTCTGTTACAGTCTTGGCCTTCACAACATCCTCGGTCAAAGAGTTCCACAGATTGACTCTGCATTGTGTGAAGAAACACTTCCTTTGTTCGTTTCAAACCTGCTGCCTATTAATTTCATTTGATGACCCCTAATTCATGTGTTATGAGAAGGAGTAAATAACATTTCCTTGTTTACTTTCTCCGCTGCTAAACTTCTAAGAAGGAAAAACTTCAAGCCTGTTATAGGTTACACAGAAATAAAACTATCAAACTAGTTTGATTTCAGATTCTGCATAATGGAAAACCAAGATTTTTTTTGGAATATACCAAAAGTTGTGACTACATAGATCTTTCAGTTAACTATTGCTCCTTTTGAGTTGGTCAAGTCAAATATCTTGGCCCAAGTAGGAAACTTGGAACAATCCCTGTCCTTCTCTACTAAAGTATGTCGTAGCATTACCATATTAAAATGTTACTAGGTAAACTTAAGTGAATGTAGGAGCTAAACAGGAAATTTAGCATATCAAAACTCAGCCTGTACTATGTCTATTGATTCCTCTACTGGATTACTAGATGCATCTCATTCTCAGAACTGCCTTTCCCTATGTACTTAGGTATCCTCACTAGATGTAGTTTAATGACATTTTTCTTCAGCAGATCCATCTTGGCTTGTTCTAACTGTATGCCTTAAACTTTCCAGCCCTCGGTATGGCTGTTATGGAAGTGGTGCTGCCATCCTTGGAATTTAACCCTTGTGGCTTTAAAGACGGCTTCCATGGGGCTGAGGCTTTTTTAGACACTATCCAAACCTACCAGAGCTGCAGAAAGCATTCTAAATTCTGCTGGGGTCAGCACTGGCGAAGAGCCAGTCTTAATGGAAACAATCTGCTAAAGAAAAAAGCCAGGCTGGCAGAGCGCAGAAACACAGCCATTTTCCTGCACTTGCAGGTGCTCTGCTATGCTAGTATTTCAGTGTCTTCATTGTGCAGTGCAGGGGAGAGGAGATTTTGCACATGTTTACTATAGTTAGGTCAATTTTACAATCTTAGTGCCTATGGTGTTAACAGATATTGACCAGAGTAGATGGTTAGTAGCTGGACTGCACAGGGGTCAGGTTCTGATCATTGACTCGTATCCAGTGGTTAAAGTATAATTTGACGGGCCCCGGAACCCACCTAATCTCTGGATCCCCTTCCCATATTGTCTGGGCCCCAGCCCAGGTAGGCATTTGCAACCATTTCTCAGGACCACGTGCATTGGTTATCGCTCCATAAAAATATTTATAATTTTATATGGCGTTTATGTCTATAGCAATTATTGTCACAAACTAGCAAACACTGCATAACATAAGTATTGTGATTAACAATGGTGGGGCGTAGGACCTGCTAGCAGCCAGGGCGGGGTGGAACATGCGTTCCGCCGGATTTTTCTATTTTTAGGGGCCCTGGAACTCTGGCCCCTCAAATTTGTGGGCCCTGGAACTGCATCCCGGTGCGTTCCCCCTTACTTTAACCGCTGCTCGTATCTTTCCTGTGTTGAATGGCTGCCTGTGGGGTTTGGGTGGCAGATGGAGGCACTGTTCATGTGGTTTTTTAATCATCTTTTATGTATATTGCATTTAGGGAAATCCACTGCTGGGAATTTTCTCCTTAATCCCCTTGAGCCCAGGAATGCAGATAAGCTCAAAGTGAAGATAGCTGACCTAGGAAATGCCTGCTGGGTGGTAAGTGTAAAACCTTTTAGTATTGAGTGACCAAAGCTGCTAATCTGTTCCTAGTTGTCAAGGGTAGAGAGGAGCCTGAAGAAGACAGACTTGTTTTAGTTCCTTCAATATAAAAGGTGCAAAATGGCTACTGCTCACCTGCAGTTTCATAAGGAATAACTCAATCCTCTTTGTCAAAGTTTTAGACGGTCCTCCTGATGTTCCTCTAACATGCCTTTTTGCGGCTAGTTTTGCAACCTGTCAAAACATGTGCTCCGAGGGAAACGTTTCATTAGCGATTCTTGAGCACATAAGATGAACTGTAAATAGTTTTGGCTGTTAAAGGCTGTACTGCGGTGCTTCTAAATTTGTTGGCAATTTCAAGCAGGAAAGAATGTCTATTTAAATAGCAAGAGTGTTTGGAAGGGTCTATTCCCTTGAAAAGGATTCTTTGAATTGCAACTATTGATGAGGGAAAGTCTGACCTAGAAAATCTTTCCTACTGTGCTTTAGGTAGGTACAGCCCCCCCAGCCTCCAGTAGGAGGAATGTAATTACTGCTGAAGAATTAAAAACTGCTTCTTAATAGTGATTTAAAATAGAAGTGTATTTGTCTGGGTATATTAATGTAGGTTGCTGACACTTGTGAACGACACAACTTTAGTAAACCTTAGCTCTGCATTGCCGTGGTCTAGTGCCATCTTCAACAGCTGATCCTCTAGTGTTAGCACATGCCCTGATCGCTATGAAATGCATCCCATTGTTAAACATGGTTCCTAGTGTTTAGGCTGCATGTCTTCAGGTTTGACGCAAGCTGTAGATGTGAAATACGTTACCTGTCATGAGTCACTCAGTAACATTCATCAAACTGATGTAGTGCAACTTTAAAACTGGCATTTCTCCCATGCTGCTACTGTTTGCCTTCATCTGAATAGCTAAGCTCTTTCTGTCTAAGGGAATGTGCCTCTACTTAGAGCATTTTAATCGTTTGTTGAAATGTAAGGAACTGCTTACTTGAAATGTAAAAACCAGTCTGCCATGTTTCCTCTGGAGCTGTCTCTGTAAACGGCACCTCTCTGGCCTTAATCTAAAGAATCTCTTCCTTTAGAGATCTCAACCAGTTAATGAAGCATCCATTTTTTCCTTTAGCACAAGCACTTCACCGAGGACATTCAGACGAGGCAATACCGCTCCCTAGAGGTGCTGATAGGATCTGGTTATAACACCCCTGCTGATATTTGGAGCACAGCCTGTATGGTGAGTTTGGTCATGCAGGGTGGCCCCTCAGCATTCTGGGACATTCCAGCATGCTGTGTGCTCGGTGGACCACAGAATCATTTTTGCTGACTCGGAGAAAACAGCCAGCGCTTCAAAGCCAAGCGGCCAACCAGTTTCTAGGTTTGGTAAATCCCATGTAACTGTATCTCGGGTAAATGTTCTTCAGCACCTCCCAGTGGTGCAGATACTTGACTCAGCTTCTGTTTATCTTGGGCGCAGTGTAGATGCTGCCCTTTGGGAGCCAGTCTCCTGTAGCTATGAGAGACCAACAGCATGTTGTATATCCTGCCTCTACTTTTTGATTATGCTGCATCACATACAGACATGCATGCTGAATTCTGGGGGACAACCTAGCATTTTCTCTCCCCACATTGGCTGCGCAGCTGCCTTTCTCTGCCTCCAGGTTTTTCTAATGCATTTGGCTTTAATGTTTTGTGTCTTTCAGACTCTCATGCATCCTAAGCCTTATTACGAATTGTCCCACATTCTGTGAATAAGGTTCAGGTGGCCAAAAGGCTGTTCTTATCATGACTGGCAAACTCTGAATATAGCACTTTTTTTTTTTTTTTTTTAAAAGAAGTAAAATCTTGATGCGGTCCTGTCATTGGCTACAAACCTCTCCTTGATCTTTCTTTGTCCCTTCAGCATTTTAACTTTATTCAGAGGGGTTTTTTTATTTGAAAGCCTAGCAAATGCTATTTATGAGCACCTGGAAATCAAGTTGTGCTTTTGACTAATGAGGCAGAACAGATTGCAGTGTGGTTATGTTCCCTGTGTAGCACTTGTGGCCAATAAAACAACACAGATGTCACCCGGAATGCCTAACTACATCATCTCTAGCTATAATGGCACTTGAAGATGCTTTTCTTCTCTTCTTCCTTGGTGTCTGTCTTTTTTATTTGTCTATCTCATGTTAAGCAGGCGCTATGTGATTTGGTTGGCATCTGATCTCATTCCTCATGAGGACGCTGATCTACCATCTCTGGAAAGAACTCCCCTGTTAGTTTAAATAGCACATTGAAAATGTAAAGGTTTATAGCCAAGTCCCCATGTCCTGTGCACCACATTAGACCTAAAGTGTGAGGAATCTCAGAATTTGCAGCAGTACCCTTCTAAACTTACCCCCTACAGCCCAAACCTGAGTTTGTTCAGTGTGGTGTCTCTAGTTTGTTTTGATTTATATTTTACAATGCCTCCACATATTAGACTTTCCGTATACTACAATTTCTTGTGTTGAGGCATAATACATGACGTGCATAGTTGAAAAGCCGCAGAAGCCTGTGGCAGCTTGCTAAGGGGCCTAACGGGTCATGGCAATTGAGAGAACAAGTGAAGCAATCTGAGTTTGTGGAGATGAGCTCACTATATGTGGGTGCCCCCTTTAAAGAAGTTGATTTTTTTTAAAAGTCATTTTCCAGATTTAATACCTAATTTTTAGTTTAGGCTGTTGTCAGACTGTCTGCAGACTCAGGAAGAAAATGCCCAGTTTATACTTGGTTTCCTTTGGAGCCATCAGAGCTAAAATCTTATTTCATTTGTCAATAAAAGCTCGGAAGGCAGAGCAGAGTATGTTGCAAGATGTGGATGCTGCTGCCAAATCCATAATCAGAGTATAAAAGGCCCTCGATACAGCTGCTTAAACGCACCTAATAAGCTCTTAAGATATGAACATTGTAGAAAATGTAGCTTTATTCTGAAATCACAAAAAACTGCAGCACATCAAAAACCCAAAGTTTGGAGGCAGCCGAAAATAAATAGAATTTAACATCAGAACAACCAGGAAACACTGTATTGTGCTGGCTCAGGTTGCAGCCTACTTAGGGAAGATTTAGAAGGCATAGTGCTGCATAATTCTGTGTCTTCAAATCTGGAAATAGAGAATGGGAGAAAATGTGCTTGGGAAGTGGCTGCAAAGATCTTTTGAACTTGTGAAAAATGGGTCTTCTGTAAGAAGTGCAAGTGCCCTATGTGCCTTTGATCGCGAACTGTCCAAGTAAAGTCTAGTCTGGGTGTCGGGCTGGTGAATCCTGGATTTTCTACAATATCTTATTGATTGAATTTCTTCTTACCGACACTTCATTTTGCCAGGAACCGGATTCACTCAGTGAGATGATCTTACGAGATACATTAGTGTAACCATCATAATGCATGGCAATGTACAGTGCCGCCTTCACAAAAGTTTAGAATAGATCTAAATGTCTTCATGGGTTTCACAAGAAGTTCTGTTTCTTCCTTGCATCCAGATTGATGCATGTGAGAACTGCAGAATAGATATGTCTAACAGTGACAACTTGAAAATGATTCAATGCATTAATTTTTCTTGTTTAGGCCTTCGAACTAGCCACAGGAGACTACCTGTTTGAACCTCACTCTGGCGAAGACTACTCCCGGGACGAAGGTAAGGGTGTCTCAATCTACCCTTTTAAAGTGGAATACCAGCAAAGGGGTAGTTGAGTGTTCGTGGATTAAGAGAACTTTCTGTCATGAGTCACTGGAACAGAGGCTCCTTGTTTGGAGCCTGCTTGCTTAAATAAAAAAGACCCAGGTTAGTAGTATTGGAAGGGAACTTCTGTGCTATTGAGGCTTTAATTTCAGGCACGAAGCAGCAAAGGTTTGGTTTCTGTCGCTTGATACCTATGGAACACTCTCTTCCCTTTACCGCTGCCTCTTCTATATCTATTTTAAGGTGCATCATATTCCCATTCAAAATTAATACAATTTAAACAGCTTCAATCCTTTTTTCCCTCTGCTCCTGATTAGCATCTTGTCCATTGTAGAATGTAGACGTAATCTTTGCTTTAACATTCCGTATTCCAGATGTGCTTAATTAAGCCAGGGTATGTCATACTGGAAACGCCCTCCCACGAAGACAGCATGTGGGCAAAGGCCGTAGTACCTCCACAAACAAGTGACCTTGCACTGTTTATGATAAATATCTCTTAGGTAGTGCTTTTTGTTTGGATTTTTACAGAGGAGGGAAATGTAGCTTTATCCTCACATACTGATGGGGAAACTGAGACAGCGGGCGAGTGACTTGTCCAGTATCGTGCGTCAGGCCGGTGGCGGAGCTGGGAACACAAGACAGGTTGTCTGAGTCCCATCCACCGGACCAAGTTGTGTCAAGGAAAGATAAATGACAGCCCTGTCTAACCATTAAAAACGTGTCATAGCAACAAGTGAAAATTTTACATATAAATATGCAGCGTAATGAAAACTTTGACTAATACTCAATCAGAGAGTAGCCTTTCCTAACGTTCTTGGCTTAATACAGATAAGCCCACGGGATCATTTCAGTAATTACATGTCTGAAAGAGTGGCATCTAGCTCTCTCTTCAGCTAAACTTGTAAGTGCAAAAAGTGTGTGCCTGGAAAAATCCTAAAGCTAAGGAGGAACTAAAATTCTAGGGGAACTTCCGGGGTAACTCTCCTTATTAATTCTCTACCTGACTGTGATCCCACTTGAGCTGTTTCCCTGCATAAAAACTCTTCTAATGGTGGCCTTACTGTGTATTTTTGATCTCCCAAAGATGAGGCTTTCCAGCAGCTATCTCTCGTTAGATCTAGTAAAGCTGGCTTGGATTAAATGGCTTCCTCTCCCCCAGACCTTGAAGTGGATCTTCTCTCTTAGTCAAAAACTATTGAGCCTTTGTATTTCCCCTTCCTGCGTCTGCCTCCACATTCCAAAGTATCAGACTCTGAGAAGGTGGCACCAGAAACTTCATGCACACATCTCCTCATGAAATTTCCAGCCCAGTTTGCTCGCCAGAGGTTCTAATAAGCGATCTGAACTGCAGAGCTTCTGGTGATCTCCTAACGACAGTTTATGAAGTGACGATGACTTTATACCTGCTCCCTCTTTTTCTCTTTTCACCCTGAATATAGACGTGTTCAGAAGTCACCTGCAAAGGGGAACATGTTGGCCTATCATTCTTTATAGTGTATAAAGGCCTCAGAGGTATTTAGAACTGTTCTTGTTTTTCATTATAAATATCGGGTCTTGTCTACCTTATCTGGTTGAGTAGGTTTTTTGTTTGCTGCAGGGCTTCCTGGACAGATGGAAATCTGGCGAGGTTACATTAGTTGTATTAAGTCAGCGTAGGGGCTCCAGAAGGGGTCAGGCCCCAGTTTGCTACCATGTAATGGACATAGCATGCATAGTAAGAGTCCCTGAAGCTCTTACAACCTGACGAGACAAGGATGGAAGAGGGAGTGGAACCAAAGAGACGTGAAATGACTTGCCTCTGGCCTGTGATGGTCTAGTCTGTTGTGGGCTATAATGCATTGGTTTAATTTAAGTTGTGGGGTTGGTGGCCTGTGATGTATCAGAAGCCAGAGTAGGTCCCTTCTGCTCTTAAATTCTGACTTTTGCCAAGACAGCTGAGAGTAAGCCTAGTTCCCGGAATCTGACTTGTCCCGTAGCCCATGTTGCTGTCTGCCACGGGACTGAAACCAGAGCAATGTGAATGGCAAGTAGTCAAGTCACTGGATAAAATTTTAAACTTGAATTTCAAACATTTTGGAGAAAAGCTCTCAGCCTTTCAGGCACCCATGCCTCTTCAATTGAGCAGTGAGTGCCTCCAGTGAAGTTCTTTGGACTCCAAGGAGTCCTCCACCGTAACTAAAAAAGACCAGACTTGATATTCCTGAATCTTTTTCTAAAGTGTAAAAGCGAGAACATTTGCCCTTTATACATCATAAAGTTAAAATTCCTTCCCCTTCAGCAGATGACCTTTATGCAGCTACTCTGTCTCACAAGGTGGCTAATGAAATAAGCCTTTTACAGCCACTTGTTCTTTCTCCCATTTTTCTGTCCCTCTTATTTTCTCTTTCTTCTCTTTCTGTTTTAGACCACTGCTAGAGCTTTATCCCCTCAAGGGGGAAGGGTGCCTAAACAAATACCCGGTCCTTTTAAATGCAGATGTTGGGAAGCTCCCGAAGCCCCTAGGCAAAGAACACCACTAACAATGATTTCTGTCTATTTACTATGCATGTGACATTTATTGAGGCACTTTGATTACAATCACACAGGTTAAGGCAGTGATTAGCAGTACAATAAACATCCAATATCCACAAACTCTCTAAACTGCAATGCTGCTTATTGCATGAATGCAGATTCAGGGTTTTGCATCAGTATGGCTTTAAACACATGGCATAGAGAGTAACAGAGCCCAATATACACACAATCCAATGCAATCAAGAACACAAGCCCATATGTAAAACACAATCACACAGGACTCTTTGTGCTGTTGTATAGGGATCTCATTCACACCTGCTGGGTCATGGGGTTCACCTGCATACCAGGGTACACAGGATTTAGTCCCAGACCTGGTCAGCAGTTATCCCCCATTCACACTTTCCTCCCCCCTGCAGCAGAGTTGGAGCAGCACGGACACCAAGCACAGAGGTTGCCCATTTATGCACTCACACAAGAAGGGGATCCAGTTAGAAACGAGGTTCACTTGTCCACCCTTGCTTTCAAAGCCTTTGGGGGGCTTTGGTGCGGCTGTGGGCAAGATATAGTCTCAGTCCTGGTAACTGGCTTATAATTTCACCACACACACTCTCTAACACAACACAATGTTATAATTGATAGAATAAGAGTATCTATAAGCACATACACAGAGAAGCAGAAATGCTAGCACAATTATACCCAAAGCAAAATGCTATACCTTCCCTAGTTCCTACATCAATTCCAAACCCAAGGCTGATGCAGCTTTTGTTCCTTGACTTAAGAGTCTCAGCATGAAGCTGGGAAAACCTTAAAATTTTGTGTTTTAAGAGCCAGGCACTACTCTGGGCTCTTGTCACTTCAATTTACCTTTCCTTTGGTTATCAGATTGCTGGTCTGATGTTCTTTCCTGTCAGCTGGCCATGCCTTTCGAGGTTCCTTTTCACCCGGCCCGTTCACATCCTGCTGGGCCCGGTGGAGAGTGCTGTGGGGTGATCAGTCCCAGAGTCCCTCTGCCTCATAATAAACTGAGACAAATAACTCCGAATTCCCGTCCCCAACAAGCCTCCTTTTATGGCCCAAAAGATCGCAGTGACGTGGTGTGTTTTTCTTTTGGGGTCCAGCTGTTTTTTTCCTGATTATTTGGAGATGGTCAGAGGGCCTCTCTGGCCCCCCTCCTCTCTCTGCGGTTATCTAGGCAGAGGGCTGGGGGTCTGTCATCCTCCCCCTCCTCTCTGTAGCTAGTTTACCACGCCTCTGTACTGGTCAGTTGGTTTTATCTAATGTAACAGCTTTTTGGCCTTTCCCATCTTTATGCTTTTGACTCTTTTGTTTTTCAAACTGCTGATTCTGTGGCTTAGGCTTTTGGACACCTTTAGCCTGAATGTTATACATTACACCTGAACATCACCTGATAACCAGGTTGTGTGTATTGTAAAGCTGCTGGGCAGAATTCCAAGGTACTTTGCCCTCTATGGGAAATATTCACAGGAACTCTTCCATCACCGAGGCAGTATTTCCCCCTGCCCTTTCCTCCTCCAGGCACCAAGGATGCAGACATTGAGGAGACAGAGCATACATACCAATTGTTTGTTCCACACCAGCCCACCTTTTATTGGAAAAGAGGGTTCCCCAAGTCCCTGAGTTCCTAGAGTGTTGGGAGCTACAATCCAAGATTCTCCATGGCGGGAACCAAACTTTGGACTTCAT
Organism: Pelusios castaneus; assembly: GCA_007922175.1. NCBI lineage: Eukaryota > Metazoa > Chordata > Testudines > Pelomedusidae > Pelusios > Pelusios castaneus. The sequence continues at coordinate 722,759 of ML686211.1, forward strand.
CCATTCCCTCCCAGTTAGGGAAGAAAACCAGAATGAAAGGTTCCAAATGGAGAAATGGATGCTGCTCTCTGTCGGTGTCCAGAGCGATTGCTCTGTGTGGAGTGCCTTGTATTGATATCTGTACGTATGTCTCTTCTCTTCTTTCTGAAATGTTTTGGAACATGCAGATCACATTGCATTGATCATAGAACTTCTGGGGAAAATACCTCGCAAGCTCATTGTGGCTGGAAAATATTCCAAGGAGTTTTTCACCAAAAAAGGTAAAAGAAACAAGTTTTTTCTAGAAGTGTCCTGATGTTGGAAAGTACCAGGTAACTGTAGAGCACAGCAAAGGCGTAATCTTCTGGCTGCTGTGGCCAGATTCCCTCGGGTTCAAGGCGCTGCTCCATAATGTCTTATCTGGCTACCGAGCCCATACTCCTCATCCCAGCTCACACCACAGGGATTGGGGCAGGTTTGGCATCACAGGCCGTTTTTATTGACTAATGGCTTTAACTTGAGTTGAGTTCCTTTATCTACACAGCTCTGCTCGGCTCCCGGCTTACTGATCTAATTTTACCAGAGCGGCAGTACTCTGCGGCGGTTAAAATTGAGAGGTGCTGTTTCAAACCCCAAAGACTGTTCTTTCATCAATTTCTGAAACCTTACAACACTGTTTGTGGGAGCAGTAAGAAGCGGGCAGAGTTGTTTTAGCCAGGCCAAGAATCTCTTAATGAGGGTAATACTCCTCTGGCGTGGTGAGGGCTCTTTAAAGCTAGCTGCTGGTTAAAATGCATCTGTTTTTTCTACTTGGGGCAGAGCATAAGGGCTGAAGTGTTTGCTCTCTGTGCTGTCAGACAGCTTCAGATTTAGGAGTCTGAACAGAAAACACCAGCCGGCTTCATGCAGAACCTCTGAATGCTCTTGTGTTGGTGTGTATATTATTCCAGTGGTTTTCACAATTTTTTTCCCCTCAGGACCCAGTTGAAAAAAATCATTTATGTCCACGACCCAACAAGTGCATCTTTGAGCAATGCATTCCAGTCTTTTATAGGCGAAAGCCGGGGGTGTCCAGACCCAGTACTGGTTTCGGCTCTCGGGACTAATCATGTTGTTGTCCTGAAATGGAGGGGCAGAAGTAGGAGAGAAATTAGATTTCCTTGCAAGTACCTCTTCTGAAACTGGCTGATCTCCAAGAGCAGCTTTATAAAGAGTGAAATGTGGGTTATTAAGATTCAACCCTTTGTGCCCCTAGACAGCATTTAACAAGGAAGCGCTTGAATCGTGGTAAGCCACTTCTTGGATCATTGGTGACTTGCTGTAAATGTGTCTTTGTTTTCAGGTGATCTGAAACACATCACCAAACTGAAGCCCTGGGGCCTTTTTGAAGTTCTGGTGGAGAAATACGAGTGGTCCCAAGATGAGGCAGCTGCATTCACAGACTTCTTATTGCCTATGTTGGAGCTAATTCCAGAGAAACGGGCTACAGCTGCTGAGTGTCTCAGGCACCCCTGGCTTAACTCCTAGGGCTTCAACGCAACACCACAGCCCTACACTCTGGTTTACAGCAGAGCATATGTACACCCAGCTGTTCCAACTGCTCTTCCCCACATCCATCTTTTCTGTGTTCATTTTCAGCGTGAAGCTCTTCCTTCAAGGCTTCCAAGATTTTAGATGAATTTAACATGTTCACTTGAGTTTGCTTATTTGACTAAGCAGGTACTCTTCTCAGCCGGTGGGCGAGTTTTGCCTTGATTGGGCTTTGCCAAAGATTAATTGACTGTCTGGAAGATAAAGTTGCCCGAGTCTCTTCCCTGTTCATGTAGTAGTGTACGCTGCTCCCTTACCCAAATTACACCTCTGGAAGGGTTCCATTCTCACTGACTCCGGGAGTCAATTTTCCACTGTGTGTGGGAGCTAGTGGAAGGATGGCACATGGCTAACGATACCTAGATGATGACGCCCATGTTGAACAGAGTTTGAAATGCTCCACCCATCCTTAGGTTATTTTTCTGTTCCTTGGGTGACTTTTCACATACTTTCCAGTCAAATTTTTCTTTAGTTTTAGCTACATAATCTCATGGGGGGGAAAAATGCTCTACTTAAAAACTCCTTTTTAATACCATTATTTCCCCCCCAGTGTTCCCTTTACTTTCTGAATTCAGGGAAACCTGCTGTGCTCTCTCAAATGCCTGATCCCTTGCACTAAAACCTGATAAGGGGAATTAAAAAAAGCAAAAGCTGGAATTGGTTAAATGCACAATCTTCAGGATAGAGAGCGTGCATGCAGAGAAGTAATTGGGCTGCAGACGAGACTTCCCAGATAGATGAGTGAACTGTATGGTTTTTTTTGTCTGTACCAGCACTTCCTGTCCCTTGCCTGAAGTTCATTGCCTCAATGAGCAGTTGGTGTTCAGTCTAGAAAGAGGAACTATGCTTTCTCCAATTCTGACCATTCAGTTGTGAAGAAGGGGGTGGTGGTATATGTGTGTCCGTCACACTGTGTTTTCTGATTCAAAACACCACTTTTCCAAAGCTTCATGTAAGGATTTCTACTGTGTTAGCTTGCCTTAGGTGCTGGCGTTTAGGAGTAACTTCCCCAAATGGGATTGCCTTTTGTTTTCTGAGGCGATGGAGTACCAGGGGATTAACACAGGGGCGGCCGAACGAGGTGGGGAGAATTGTTTGGCTTTTTCCTGTAGACACAGGATCAGCTTCTGTTTCCTAGAAACACCTCAAATATGGTGCCCAGTAGAATATAATATAAGCTTTTAAACTTCTCAGAGGGGGCTGGGTGTAGCAGAGGTTTGTGGGCGCGGTTATTTTAATTCCAAGTTAAAGCATTGTAGCATTTGCTAGTTTTACGATGGGTCTCTCCGAGGCTTGCCTAATCCATCACAGATTCATTGCATCCTACTTTAAAGAGAAGTTTTGGTGGGTCTGGGATTTGAATGGCCCTTCCTCACCATGGACCAAACAGGCCTCTGGGATCAAGATACTCTGGGACTCCCAGAAGGCCAAGCAGGTACTATTTGAGACAGACACCAAAGCCTCCAGTGAGACTTCATGTCACATGTGTGCGCACACGCATATGTGTGTGTTTGAAACCCCAGTTCAGAACAACCCTCCATCCACAAAAGCTGGCGGCGTCATTTAATCCACTTTAAAGGTTTAATCACCTTGCCCTTTATTTTCTTGCTTGTCCAGTCTAGCACTGATGAGGTGTTAACCAAATCCATGCTGCATGTCCGTTTAGGCGTTCTTAAGTCAGGTTCTCTATGCATAATCGAAGAGTAAAGGAAATAAATATACCAAACCAGTTTAAAACTGCTGAATGACTTTCCTGTAATCTAGAGTTCCTTCCCCCAGCTCCAAGAGTCACTCCTTTATCTGTTGAAAAGGGATTGCAGACAGGACTGGACTGTGTAATACTTACCTTCTGTTTAAATACTGTGAAGACTTTTTGGCAGGGTGAATGGATCTTCTGGTGGCATCCCTGGAACTCACCCCACCCTGTGCCCTTCAGCAACCTGGCTGTCCTAAAGGAGTCAGTTCCTCCTAGAGGGATCTGCACATTTTGAGGCATCCATTCCCCCATCACCACCAGAGGAGGGCTTTATCCTCTGTCTCTGTAAAAGAGCCAGCCTGTGGGCTGAAGATGTTAGAGGCAGCTGTCAGGATTCACTCTTGTCCCTTGGGATTCACTAAACTTCCAAATTGCCATAAAGTGCTCACTAAAGGATTTGTACTTGCTGTGTCCGTCTAAAACCTGAAGGAAAATACATTTTTATTCTTTCTACTTGAGTGCATTGTCTTTTTTCTTTGTAAACTCAGTCCAATAAAACAGGTTCTTTAATAACCCATACCTATTCTATTCCTGATATGTTCCCTCTCTAAGTTGTTCATGCAGAGCCATTCTCTGTCCATTTGATTTCTTTTGTATTCTGCTCAAGAAAGGGGCAGGGTTAACATATTTTGTCTTGGGTCTCCATTAACATGCAGTATTGTGTGATCTAGGTAGATAAAATCACAAAATTGGTAGCAAAATCTTGGTTTTACTAGCTGCTAAAATAGAAAATATGAAGACACAACTTTGCTATAATAGCTGTCTCCTTTAAATTGCCACATGCCAAACTTTGTCACCTTTCTTAATGTAACAGTCCCTTTCCTTCAGTCTTCTTCGGCCTTCCCTAACGGAAAGCCTTCACTGAGCTGTCCTTCCTGTGAAAGAAGCGAAATTAGAAGATCAGGGTGCTGCTTTGCTGCAGCTGAACTGGTTTCTAGCAGTCCTAAGGAAACAATATTAAGTTAAAACAACGAGAGTCCTCTGGCACCTTAAAGACTAACAGATTTCTTTGGGCGTAAGCTTTCATGGGCTAGAGCCCACTTCATCCGCTGCAGGTTGCAGCCTACGAAAGCTGATGCCCGAAGAAATTTGTTAGTCTTTAAGGTGCCACAGGACTTTAGTTTTTTGCCATACACAGACTCACGTGGCTGCCCCTCTGGAAAATAGGAAATTGTATTTGGCTATGTGAATTTTGGATTGAGAGCTGGTAATGCCTGGATCAGAAGCGATCTCGCTCCTGTACAAGCTGCGCAGGTGGGTGTTCATCGTGGGAGACGATCTGGTGGCTCAAATTATGCCGGTGGTTCCAAGAATGCAGTGGTAGTGTGAACTGAACTGTTTGGTCTGGTACTATCTGCTCTAATGAAAATTATCTGAATTGCCTGCTGTGTTGTGCTGGAGCCCAGCACCATGTTTTGCCTTCAGTGTGGCTCTGGATGGTGTGTAATTTTATTACTGGACTGTGGCTTTGTTTCTTTCCTTTTGTATGCAGTTTCAAGGGGCAGCATGATAGAAAAAGCCAGTTCAGGGCTTTGCTGGACTTTAGGTGTTGAATGGTTTCTCATCTAGAATAATACTCAAGATCACAGGAGAATCACTCAGGTAAGAAGGAAGTTTTTTCCAAGGACACTCGCACAAAATCGAAGCACTTCAACTTTGCCTTTTATTCAGCATTTTTTTTTCCCTTGAACCAAGCCAGTACAAAAAGTGATGAAGCAGATGAAGCAAATATTGCACCCGCCTCCTGATGGGGTAGTATATTTATAAAATCCTGGGCTATCCCTCAATAACGGACAGGTTCCTTCCAGCCAAATAAACTCCACGAGAGTGTTAAGTGTACAGCAGCCCTTGGCATGGAATTTCTATGAATCGTCTCAAATTTGTAGTGAGAATAGAGTTCCTTTAAGGTGACTTCTATGAGAAAAGCATCAAGTTTCTGGTAGTTGTATGGAGGGGTTCTGGATGTCACTGGAAAGAGAAGGAAAGGCTTAGAATTTGACCAGACTAATTTGAAATAGATCAAAATAGATTTCTTCTTTAATAACCTTTCTGTGAATTTATTGCTCTTTTAGTGCCATGAGGTAAAAGCAAAGATGCGTGGTTTCATATCGAACTAAAAGCAATGGGAATACAGGGTACCAAAATCCAACTAGAACCACTGATCTTTCAGGAAACCTCCCAAATGTGTTTTAAATTACATATGCTTGGAACGAGTTTGGAAGTAGTTTCAATCAGGGTTACTTACCATGCTGATCAGCTTCTTCAATCATTGCCCTCTGTAAAACAAAAAATTGTCTTTACACTGTGGTGAGAGGGAAATGAAAAGGGAAAGAACAGGACCCATTGTATTTGAAGGGAGAGGTGCCCTTTTTGGGAAGATGGAAATCTCTCATGCCCCACTCTATGGTGCTCTTAGGCCAGCCTCCTATAGCGTTCACTTGCTAACGCAATCTCCGCACATTCATTTCATGGGTGTGGAAATGGACTAATCCTGCCTGAGACTTGTCTTCACCTTTATCTAGTTAATGCAGGGTGCTCACGTGCTTCAGAAACCAAATGCTGTTTGCAGGGGGGATAGTGAGGATAATGTGGGGTGCTAATTCATTACCATATGCATTTAACATGCACAGCCTGGTGTGTTCAATGGGTTCGCAATCTCAGCACCACTGAAATGAAATGCAAGTCTTAAGATCCCTGTACCCGATTTCTTCCCTGGATAAAATGAGGTGATGTTTTCTCTCTCATCCCTGGTCTGTTGTCTTCACTAGTTTTAATTGTCAGGTATAGACAATTAGGCAGTTTGTAGAAACCACCGGTTCACTGAGGAAGGGTTGCCCTCTGCTGCCTAATGGATCTAGAGGCTGTTAATGGTGGGAAAGTAGCCAGGAAGCCTGATCCTCTCTTCCTTTCTTCAATATCCCGGTCCCTATAACGCACACACCATTCTCTCTGGGTCCAGTGGGCGTGGAGGCAGGCACTAGTTTTATGGGTGGCTGTGACCTTTCAGGGGTTTGGATGCACTTTTGAGCAGGAGTCACGGGGGGACAGAAGAACTTGAGACTTGGCCCTAGGCCATTACCTTTACTTTCTACTTTGAAATCGTCTGGGAGGAGATTGTCCTGCCGATTCCCTAGAACGAAGGCCAGGAAGGAGAGGATGAGGGCGTCAAGGATCCCAATGATGCAGAGGATGAAGGCCCAGCGCACCGTGCACGCCCCTAGTGTGTATTTATCGGTTTTGTCCCCACACATGCGCTTCACCTCATTGGAGTCCCAGCCGTCAGGGTAGATCAGGCAGCCTATCATCAGACCAGCAGCTGCGGAGAAAGAAAGGTGATCACAGGTCACATGGTCATAATGTACTGCCATCTTGACTGGAGCTGTGGGAAAGCAAGCAGACAGGTCCATGGACACTGGTTTTAATTAATTCACTCTGTGTCCAGCCCCACTCTGCAAACTTTCAGCAAGTGCGTGTGCCCAGTGACGTGCGACCTTTCCCTGCTTAATAAGTGGATTTTGCGTGAGCATCTTTTGGAACCTTGATGAGCAATTAGCCTCATCCAGGACCGGAAGCCGTGTTCCTGGAAGTGGCAGGGCAGGATCTGGCCCTTGCTTGGTCTAGAACCAAGATATGGGCCCTGCCTGCTAACTGCCAGCTCAAATAGCAAATTGTGGATCAACAAAATCACGAAAGATGTCTCTGACTAAATGCATTTTCTGACATTTGTTCAAACTGTTGTGTGCCTCAGTTCTCCACAGCGGGTGAACGAAGAGGAAAGCTGCCTCTGTGACGCTGTTTCTTGTCTGACAAATGCCCTGCAACGTTGTTTGAACATTCCTGGCATCATCGATGCCGGAAAGGTGCTCAACGGCTGAGCTGGCTAAATAATTTGTTACAAAGTTTCAGCTCTGGTCCCCGACTCACACAGCTGTAATTCTGTAGTGCAGGCTTATCGCCCAATCTGGTTGGGCCCTCACAGCAAACCACCTTGCGCTAGAAACCTGGGGCGCGATTGTGATGGCAAGTCTGTTCCAGAGGGAGTGTTTCTCTCGAATCTTGCCGGTGGAGTGCTGAGGCACGGCGATTTCTAGCAGGGTGGGAGGTGCAATTGGGTTAGCACATGCCAGCTGTAGTTTTACATCCGGTGGGCTGTGTTGCTGTGATCTCGCTTTCCTAGCGCCTAGTTCTGTGTGACCAAAGGTGGGTCCCAGCAGAAGAGTTGTCCAGTATAGCTAAAACAGTGCAGTTAGTGGTACGACAGCCACCCGCCCTTCCAGGTGGCTGGAGTGATAGGAAAAGAACGGTGCCTTAGATCAGTGCGGTTGATTTCCAGCGGGGAAGCCAAATAAGCTAGATTGGTGTAAGCTTCCTTTCTACCGTATAACTAGCCACAGTGGGGTTGTACCAGTAAAACTATTTTGGTTGAACTGGCAGCCCCAAACCAGCAACTTGGTGGAAACCTGCTAGGCCGGATCTCCATTACAAACTTCTCCCAGCATAGCTGCGTTGAGCCGAGGGGTGCGGCACCCTGCGAGTGGAGCAGAATCCCCTGCTGCTAGAGAGTGATTCTTAGAGAATTGCTTTTCCTAAGATGCTTTGCTTCATGGCTTATTCAGGCAATAGCGCAGCCTTTCTGCTATAAACTCTCCATGCTAGGAGCGTTTTGCTGGTATAGTCTACGGACATAGCTACATTGGGTCTCTATTATCCTGTGTTTATCCATGTGTGCGCACACAGCTCCTTTCCGCTGTCCTCCCCCCCGTGAAGGAGCCGGTAGGGGGATTGTAACCAACTGGCTGTGCCATCTAACCATTTGGAGCTGAGGCAGGCTGCATCTCCTGGAGCGCAATCTCATTGAGAGGGGAAATGCTGCTGCAAAATCTCCCATTAACTTTGTTGCCTTGGCAACGCTCTTCCAGTCCTGCATGAATACGCAACGGCACCATCTCAGTCTGTAGGAACTGTCTGCTCCTAGCAGCTTAAAACGGATTTGTTTGAGCTGGGGGAACGTGCAGGACCATTTGTTTAACCTCTTTGGCTAATTTCCACCCAAGTTATGCATTCCGCAGCCTCCTGGGTTGGCGCCCGGATTAATCATGAAGTGGGGTCCGGTGGGAAGCCGACGTGGGAGATGCCTTCTGTAAGCACTTGGCTATCCTATCCCTAGGAGTGTGTTCGCCCCTGCTGTACAAGCCAGTCCTGGCCTTGAGCCGCTTTACTCAGGTGCCACATCTCCCTGGAACACTTCACTTCTCCTGTCGGTGTTACAACGAAGCAGCACTGGCTTAAAGTTTTTCTTTTTCATCCAACTTTGTCTCCTATGTCCCTGTGCCACTCAACGGTCACCCTTTTCCTTCCTCTGGCCCAGGGGCTTTGCACGAACAAATAGGGAAATGCAATCAAGCCGAAAGTAGGGCCCTGCAAATTTGGCCTAACAAGTGCAAAGTTTGAAATTCCGTGCTTGGATCTAAACATCTAGTCGGCAGATGACGCCATGTAATTAAACATAGATGACGCTTCTCGTACTTGTATCATGTAAGCTATGGCTTAATTCTTCCAAAAACAAACTTCTCCGGCTCTGTCTTTTCTTGAGTGAGTCACGCTGTTTAGCCTATTGAAGTGAGTAGAGTAAAAATAATTTTTAAAGTTGAAAGATAGTCATTTTGGTAAAAACCATCCCAAAATGTCACTGTTTCGAGGGCTGAAGCGCAAGCGAACAGCGGCTTCATTTAAATATGAATGGCTGGATGAGTCTGTAGAAATGGCAACACTGAACTCCCACAGCATTGTGCACGTTGAACTTTGTGAAATATTCACATATGATGAGGACCATGGAGTTGTTTGCTTGTATTGTCGAGATGCCAAAGCTCCTGGAGAATTTTCCACAGGAAAAATGTGGGAGGATGTATGGAAGCTGGATTTTTTTAAAGCATCATCTGTCGAGTATGTCTCGTATAGACGGTGTAAAAAGACTTAGAAATAAAAACCCTTCTTAACGAGGAGGATTGCTTGGCATGCTGCTTGAAAGTCCAGCCAAAAAGGAGAGAAGGCAAACTAATCTTGAATGCGAGTGTTCAAATGCAGAAGAAATCAAGGTTCTAATTGACAGTGTATTGTTGGCTATTAAAATGAATAGTTCAGTTCTTTCCATTAAGGATATCAATGAGCACATGTAAAAGTATGTGCACGTACCAAAAAGTTGAAGAAGCAAAAATTATACTTTTGAATTTCTCAAAATTAGCAGCAGCATTGTAAGAAATGATACCATGGATGAAATTTCATACTTTAGCTGTTGTTGAAAGCGCAGACATATCCGTCAACAAATAAGTGATACTCTACTTTAAATTTAGACCCATAAATTCGACAGAATATAAAAACCTCATTTGCTGGAATATTACAATTGCAAGGATGTGATGCTGTTGCAATAGTCTCTGCAATCAAAGAGTTTTATAAAAAAACACGAGCTTGACCTAATGAAAATGATGTTCGCATCTGACGGTGCCTCCGTGATGTTGGGCAGACTCAATGGTGTAGTTGCACAGCTGAAACGTGCCATTCCATACTTAGTCCAGCAACATTGCGTTGCATACCATGAAGACTTGGGGATTTCTGATGCATGAAAAGAGGTCAAGCTGATAAGAGACATCAAAACTTTAATGAGAACTGTTGGGTAGGTCTTCCACAAAAAAATGCAAATTTCAAGACATAGTGAATGCATCTGAATGTGAATCAGTGATTTCAGACCTCTCAATGAAGTGCGCTGGTTGTCTAGGCACTTTGCTCTTCAAGCAATTATTCGCAGCTACAATCCTCTTTTGGAATATTTCAAGCAAGATAAAGATAAGGATCCAATTCCTAAATACTGCTACAAAAAGCGAAGCAGCCTGCCACCTCTTGAAGCATTTCATCTTGCACGTGGTAAATTGAACAAGATCAAAGGACTACCTTGGTGATTCAGTTTCATGGAACAATAAAGTTGAGGCTCTTCTAGACATGAGCTCTCAAGAAAATATTCAAGTGGATACTAATTCCATAATTACTTCCATAACCATCCTGTGTGCCCATTTGGCAGACAGGTTTCTAGAGAATGAAGTCCAGGAGTGGTCTGCTTTTGACTGTGTAGCAATAGCACAGTGTGAGTTCAGTTTTGGAATTGAGCAGGTCAATTTTCTATGTTCAAAATACAAAGACTTCCTTTACTGAAAACACTGTCATAGTCGATCAGTACGATGACTTCAAGTTTGCAAAAGGTGAAAAAATCAAAAGCAAATTCGTCTCAAGTTATCAGGATCTGGTGACACTTGCACATCAGAACGAACTGTTTCAGGATCTGGCAAAGTTGATGAATATTGGAGGAACATTCCTAGCTTCCAGTCCGGACTGTGAGCGTGGCTTCAGCTTAATGAACACTCTTAAAATCAAACTATGGAATAGTTTACAGATCGTTTGGACATGCTGATGTGTGTTGAGAGTTATCAGCTTGGCAGAGGATTAATAGATCTGGACGGAGTTTATTCTGAATGGGCAAATGCCAAAGATCCCAGAGAGAAATTGTAAAGTAAGTTACAGTTTCTCTGTGCAGTCTGACATTTGGACCATTGGTCTGTAAGCAAACAGGCCCATTAAACCAGCTGTATAACAGACTATCAGACCAGAGTTCATCTACCTTATTGTAGGCCTAGCTTCATGTGCGTTTACTGAGTAGTTTGGAATTTTAAAGTTAAAACGCAGGAATTGTTTTGCATTTTTTACTTGTGATTCTGTTGAATGCCCAAATAATAGTACACTTATTAAATAATCTTTCTTATATTATCATCTAGATGTGCTTGTTTGTCTAGACACGAAGATTACAACAGATAAATTGTCATTTTCATAACTACTTTTGCATTATACTTGCATGGGTGCACTCGCATCACGGCGCACACATTTGAACTCTGGGTCAAAAAAGTTGCACAAAAGAAATTATTTGTGCCCACAGCCTGGGGCCAGGCTAGCTAGGCCGCTGACGCTTTTGTCATGGGTGCAAATGGAAATGGGAACCTCACTGTTTTTCACAGGAAACTTAAGGCAGGATCTGGAGCCAAGGGGGGAAATTAGCACCTGCGCATCCTTCTCCCCTTTATGCTAATCCTGTCTGCTACAAAGAGCCTGTGGCCAGCAAACATTTGGCTCGTCAGGTTCCTTGGACTTCTGAGCCTCTTATCTTAATCTTTGCGTTTGTTTCCTCTCGATCAGTTGCCATCAGCTGTTCTCTAAGGGCTAAAGTCAGCTCTGCTGTAAAGCCATGTCCTACAGGAGCCTTCCACCAGACTTCCTCTGTCTCCATGGTGTTTTCACCCCCAGCCTGCTGAGCTGAGTGGAAATGGTAACAGGATACAGCCCTGCTCTTCACCATCAATCTTTCAGGAGGGGGGGGGGGGGGGGTAATTAGATTGGATTTCAGCAGCTTCTCGCTGTGACAGAAAAGCACACGGCCATCACTCTGGTCCTGGCCCAACATTGCTGGCAGGGTGTAATTAGCAGTAACTCCACCTGGTAAACCCACTAAGCCAGGGCTGGGGAGGCTGGAAAGCTGTTAGCCTTTCCCAAGTGTCCCAGTAAGAGGTCTGCCCTAGTTTCTGATGTCCTGTCCACAGTGGCTGTATTTGCCTCGCTGTGTTTAGTCTGCTCACACTCATCTGCTACCTTACCTGGCATCTGCTTCACCTGTGCTCACACTTTCTGCATTCATCAGTGCCTGCTTTAGGGTGGATACTTTGATATCCAATAATGTTAACCAAGTCCCATACTGCAGAGCAGCAGATGCCAGCCATAGGCGGGGGGGGAGAGTTTTTTCCTCCCGTGCACAACTACACCTCCTGCTGTGCCTACAGGCTTTGCTTCATATTCTGCCTTTCTCTAAAGCCGTGGTTCCCAGCGTGGGGCCTGCGGGCTTTCAAAGTGGCCTGTGGCTCCCCTCCTGCTGCCTGCAAAAGGGAGCCACTGTTTAGGGACCCAGGTAAAACGTACAAACTACAGGACACCTGCAGTTTCCCTGCTGCAGCCAGGAGGCTGTCTCCTTTTAGAACTGTCTGGCGACAGTGGGGGGCGATCTGCTGGCAGAGACTGGGGGCTCAGCATTATAAAAATGGGATCTGTGGCCCTTGGGCCAAAAATGTCGGGGACCACTGCTCTATTGGCTTCTACACTGAGTGGATGAACAATCGGAGCTAATCTCACGTCCCATTCTAATGGCTGTAGCCCGTTTGTTCTGTGCCCGCCAGGAAAGAATTACAGGGCGAGAGTTTTAGTGGTGGTGAACTACCTCATCGCCAAGGGCAGAGATGTCAGTGCGAGAGGTGGGTCCTTCCTGGGCCAGGCTCTCATTCATTCCTGGTGGGGTGTCCCAGTTCTTTCTCACCTGATTGTTTCATTGAAAAGGATTTTGTCTTTCTGCTCTAAGTTGCACAGGAGCCCCACATGCCTGTACATTTGCTGCCCTAAGCACCATTTGCCTGGCTTCCCAAGCGGGCGTTTCTCTGAGCTGGCTCCTACCGTACAGCACTAAACTTTGGGCTGGATGTGGTCAATGGGAAAGTGCCCTGCCCCACAACTGCTCACTGAAATCATGTACTCCAGTGCTTCTCAGCATGAATCAATTGGAATGTAGCCCTTTATCTCTGCCTGAAGCCCACTTAGAGCCGGCTCAACCTTTGGATGGGAGGCCAGCTGAGCTGTTTTTTCCTTTCGTGCTTCAGCTGGAGCAGCTGCTGCACCCACAAGAGCACTGCTTATCTCTGTGGAATGAGTTGCATAGGGCTCAGCTCACTTCTCTCAGTGCTAATGTGCCCTAGCAGATGGAGCACGGCACTGGGGCTCAGGACACCTGCATTTCGTTCATTGGTCTGCTGCTGCCCTGCTGGGTGACTAAGGGCAAGTCACATCCCTGCTCTGTGCCTCAGTTTCCCCATCTGTAAAATGGGGGGGGGGGGCTGATAGTGACCACCTTTGCGAAGTGCTTTGAAATTCACTGGTGGAAAAGCCATATACGAGCTATGTATTAGAACTGGCAGTCTCAGCTGGGACTCTGAGTGTGGCATGGGAAGACTAAACTGCCTTCTTTCTCCATGATGTCATTTTGCCAGGGCAAGAATGGGGCACAAAGCTAGCGGAAGAGGGGAGATCTCAAATGCCTTCATGGGCTATGGAGGGGATGGGAGGAAAGCAGGTTGAACTGGTGTCCATCTGGTTCCTTTCACGAGCATTACACGGACCCAACAGTAGGGGGAAAAATACAAAGTAAGTTAGAGGTAGCGGGGTTAGTCTAGGTCAGCAAAACAAACATGGAGGCTTGTAAAGAAATTTCTCCTATGAAAGCTCAGGCGATAAATACATTTGTTAGTTTTTAAGGTGCCCTAGGGCTCCTTGTTCGTAATACAAAGTAAGTTTCTCTGTTCCATCAGCAATTGCCTGTCCTTTCTATTGCTGCCCACCTCATGGGCTCTTTCCTGCTCTCAGATGGAACCTGTAGAGGTTACGGTAAATCAGAATTGGCTCTAATGCCTGGTCCATTTCTGCCCCTGGGACTGGAGTGGTTATACCCCCTGGGCCCCCATGGCCTCCTCACCTGCCGCCAGCTGCATCCAGGCACAGATTTTGTAGACAGTGGCTGCATTGCAGAAGAAGAAGAGGCTGAAGCAGAGGATGCAGCCGATGATGAGGAAGGTGGAGATGCCCACGAAGAACATGGCTGTTTTGAAGGCGCTGGAGGGGATGGTGCCGAAGTCCAGGGGGCTGCCCTTGCAGATGAGCTCCCCCGTCAGGGCATTACCAATGCAGTAGGAGAAGAGGCCGAAGTAGCCAGCCTGCGGGGTGTCGATGCTGTCCCCGATCCAGTAGGGCTGGATGAAGCTCACCACCATGATGATGGCGAAGCAGAGGGTGAAGAGCGCCCACAGCACCCCCATGGCCCGTGCATTGCGCACGTAGTTGGTGTGGTAGATCCGGGCCGCTTCCTGCGCTGGCAACATCTTCCCCATGGTGTGAGTGGGGGGCAGAGGGGCAGCCCCAGGGGGTGCCTCCTTGTGGCCACCTGGGTGGGGCTGTGGGGCAGGGGCCAGCAGTCAAAGTGGCTGCCCCCCAGGGCAGTCAGTGGGGCTGGAGGGGACCCTGTCCTTCTGCCCCCACCCAGGGGGTGGTTCTGCCCCCCCAGCCCAAAGCCAAGGCCGGGCTGCTGCGCTAGAGCCGGGCTCCTGTCCCCCGGCTCCGGCTGCGGCTCGGGCTGGGCTGCCCGGCTCCCGGGGGATCAGCCGCTCCGCCCCTGCCCAGCCCCGAGGGTGGCGCCCGGCGCCGCTGCCTCCGCCCCCGGGCCCGGCCTCCAGCAGCGGCTCGGCCCCTTGCTCCGCCCAGGGCGCGGTTCAGCACCACGGAGAGCGCCCGCTGGGGAGCTGGATGGAGACATCTAGGGGGCGAACGAGGCCCAGGAGCTATTGGCACGTCTTGGCCCCCCCGCCCCACCTCCCTGCCCCTCCCCAGCCAGACCCCCACTTCCCAGGTTGGCTCTTGTTCTTCCTTCTCCATCATCCTCTGGAGTCAGCTGGGGACCCCTCCCTTCCAAAGCAACCGATCAGGGACTATCCCTTTAATGTGGGGGGTGCCTAAGCCCCCAGGAAATCCTCACAAGGGCCAGGAAAGGGGGGAACTAGCCAGCCAGATCTTGGGGGGTCTAGGAGAAAGGACAGTGTGGTTTTAGGGCCAGGTCTTCCGCTGGGGAAAATCCCCGCAGCGCCACTGAAGTTAATGGTGCATTTAGCCCAGCAGGTGCTCTGGTCAATCATCAGAGAAGTGACTGTATATACGGCACCATTTGTATGTTTTAGTCCTGGCGAAAGTGGGGGATTGTCCAGCCCAGGAGGGGAAGACTCATTTCACCACAGATCAGATACTACACAGGCACCACCTGTGAGTTTTCTCCTCCTTACTCAGCCTCACTGCTCCTCCCCTGCCGGTAACTACACCGGCAATTTTGGGGAAAAGTCTTCCACCATTGCACTAACTTCAATAGTGATAACACGTCATGGGCCACAGCAATGGTGCAAGACAGTGCAAACAGGATCCCATGTTCCCCACTGTCCCATCTAGGCCTGCTCTGATGTAGTGGGTGCCCCATCTACTCTGGGGGAGCAATTTTGTCATCTATTTATTTGTATTGCCATACACGCAGAGGCCCTAGTCATAGACCATTGTGCCAGGAGCTGTACAAACACAAAACAAAAAGACAATCTAAATACAGTGCAACAGAGAGATTTTCCCAGCTATGTTGCTTTCCTGGGAGGAGGAATTTAATCAATACCTAGGGGCTATCTTTCAATATTGTCTGGATTCCTTTGAAAAGAAGAGCTTTATTACTACCCCGGTGTTAACTAGCAGGAAATATTTGCCTGTCTAGCTCATTTAGAAGGAATAACATCTGGAGGTTTTTCAGGGGACAGAGGAAGAGAGCTACGCTAGAAATATAGTTGACCCCCCCATATCCCTAGGACTGACTTGCTGGTTTCCAAAGGGCACTGTATCTCCAGGGAGCAGGATGATATTGAAGACGGCCAACATAAGGAAAACAGAAAGGGGATCTGGAGACACTCACCTGCTGCTGACCATCTGCTACGGCCCAGGCCAACAAATAAACGGACTGCGAACTGAAAGGGTAGCAAACAAGTTAATCATTGTTAAAAGCTGATGGTGCATGAAGCTGCACTGTTCCCAGAGCCGGTTTCCTTTTATCATCCAGTCAACCTGAGCTGCTGAAATATTTGAAAGCAAATATATCCAAGAATAGGTGCTGTTTGCTGGATCCTTCTCGAGGTTCAGTGCTGCCAAGTGTTTATCAGTAATCTGGGAGCTCTAGCAGAGCCTTTTCTGCAGTGCAAGGTGCAGGTGGCCTGGGTGAGGAGCAGAGGAGGGCTAGATGTTTATAGGGTTTTCTTGGAACACCCTGGCTGACATATTTAGCCACCACTAAGCAGTTCTAATTAGACTATTTGCATGTTCCAAGTGGAACAGCCACACTTTTGATACATCTGCCTACACTGAAGAAATTACTTCCCTAGCCCCTTGTGACACATGGTTTGGCACTGAAGTGGTTAAGCAGACAAGATTTACTGATACAGGCTTGCGAAGCGGCTGAATCAACTTTCATTTTATTATTGTGTCCCTTTAAAACTTTGATCCTGCACCCCTCACTCAGGCAAAATAGCCAGAGCTTTAGTAGGTTTTGTGCCCAAGCAAAGATTTCAGTAACAGGCGTAATTGTACGGTATAAGGGGGCGGTAAGCTGCCCAGGCAAATCTGGGCTGAGATTGCCTGCGTAAGGGCTGCAGGATTGAGGCCTTTCTTTGTTAACCTTGATCCTTCTCCTTTCTCTTCCACCTTCAATATTTCAGAGCACGAGAGAACTCCTGGGCCAGCTTGGTCTTATCAGCAGAGAGATGTGTGCATCTGTGATTGGGAGAGCGCTGCCGACGTGACGCAGCAGACCTTTTTTATAGCCGCCAGACAGCTGCGCCTGCTCCTGTACTGAAGGCCCCAGGCAGGATCTTTGACTGCCATACGGCCAGATGGCAAGTTCCCTGCTGCTGCTGCTGCTGTTCCTCACACTCACCTCAGCTCAGTTGTCTTCTCACCAGCGAGGCCTCATCTTCAATTTGGTAAGAGGAGGCTGGGAAACGCAGAGTTGGCCTGGGTCCGACTCCATATGCTCTAGGGAGGGAAAGTCTCTTGGATGGAAGGGAATTAGCTACCCCGCAGATTTGCAGCTTGTGACTCAGACTATCCCCCTGCTTCCTTTCTGTGTGCTTGGGAATTTCTTCTGGTAGCAGAGAAAGGTTTTCAAAGGCATCCGTTGCAGTTTAGTGCTTGATTTCAATTTATTTAATTAATTCTAAAGACTTTATGGGCATTTCTATGGTCTCTCCCCATACTCCTAAGGGAATGACTCAGAACCCTGATGGATTAATTATCGTTGCCTGGAGCTATTGTTTTCCCCATTTTACAGATGGGAAAACTGAGGCCCAAACAGCTCAACAGCCTGCTTTGCAGCAGTATCAAGCAACCCCATGTTCTATTAAAGCCAAGGGGAGGGGCAGGAGCTCAGCATCTCTGAAAACCAGGCCATTAATGTCATAATCAAAAAGGAAGCTTAGGGCAAAACAGGGAACATAGCCAGAATGGATGTTTCTGGTGTCCCAGTCCAATGTTTTGACCACATGGCAGTTGCCACACAGTGACAGTGGGATTGTGACATAAACGGTGATGGAGCCAATTGGCCTGTGTGACCAGAAGCAAGCGCTGGAAAGAACAGCAAGCGTCTTTGTGACATTCAGGGTGGAGGGGGGAAATGTCAGATTCCCAGACTAGGCCTCTGGGGCTGGGACACAGCCTGCGGGCGACATCCCAGATGTGAAATGGTATTCCACCCTTAGACGGCAATGACAGATTTTGTGTGTGGGTGTTGGGGTGTGTGTGTGAGTGGGTGTGTAAGGAACTGAGTTTGCTGGTCCATTGAGTGGCCACCTAGGATTAGTTCCGCTCTGTGTGCACGTGCCTATAAATATGTGCTCCACACCAAGATACACTCATAACAAACCACCTAGAGCCTTTTTTCCTCACAGAATCATTTCATTCCGAGGGGCTCTCCCCAGCAGAGCTCACTGCAGGCAGGGTCCGGCAGCAATGTGTGACTCTCCCTGTCTGCAATCGGAAGAAGCAGGGGGAGATGGACCTTCACTCTACAGCTCTTTGGGGCCGTGCCTCCGTTCTCATGGTGCTTCCCTTACAGGACAATGGGGAGCTGTGTCTGCAAAGTGCTCAGTGCAAAAGCAGCTGTTGCCACAGGACTTCTGGGTTAAGCCTGGCGCGTTGCAATAACAAAGCAGCCGAGGGTCAGGAGTGTTCCCCAAAGGTACGTGGCATTTCCGGCAGCTCTGCTGACACGCTGGCTCACTCCCACCGCTGTGCCTTTCCCCTTAGGCAGTGGGCAAAGCAGCAGAGACTGGAATTTGCAGGCAGCTGAGAGAGACCCAGCATTCGGAAGGGGCAAAGCTCTAGGGACTCGGGGATCCTGTTCTGAACTCTTGAATCTTTGAGTCCCTTTTGCTGTGCCCTGCCGACAGTCCCTAGAGCTCTTTCTCCTTGTCATACGCCCTGCAACGATCTGGGGCACTTTCAACACCTTTCATACCACCAGCACCGTGTTTTCAAGGCAGGTGTATGAGTCTCTCCCCCTCTGGGGACGCCCTGTTCCCCCTCCAGTACCAGCTGCTCTCTGAAGGAAGGCTGAGGCACTCACTTGCTCCTTGCCATCTTTGTAGGAGCTTGTCTGCTGATGGGACCCAGAATCCCCTTTGCTAGTGCCAGCTAAAGCTGAGCCGCACGTGGGCTTCCATTTAGTTACTCCCAGCACCAGTCTCCTGGCCCTCGCTGGGGCTGATTCCAGGCTGGGCTGTACGATGATACAGGAAGGCCTGGTCCCTGCCTGGAGAGCTCACAGCCTGAACAGACAGAGTAGGGGACAGGGCAATTCCACACTTGGCTCACTGCAAATGGGCGTGCACGGGAAGGGCAGGGTTAGAATCAGGGACCCCCTGAGCTAAAGTCATGACGTTTGGCTGCCTGAACTAAAGGACCAAGTTTCCTACCTGGAACTCTTCTAGAGACCAGCTACGAGAGAGTGACGCAGACCCTGTGGGTGACATGTTACCTGTGCACTGTCTCACCCCCATGGCCCAACTCCTCACCATTATTAGCTAGCTGGTTGCAGGAGAGCGCCTCGCTCGCAGTGCAGAGGAGGGAGGTGCTGGGCATGTTCCATGCAATGTTCTCGTCCATTGCCTCTAGACCTTTGTGTCCCTGCAGAGCATCTATGGGGTTTACTACAAGTGTCCCTGCGAGAATGGCTTAACCTGCGAGGTCGATAAGAGCATCGTGGGATCCATCACCAATACCAACTTCGGCATCTGCCAGGATCCAAGGGGGTCATCCAAGTAATGGCAGAATCACAGCATAAGAAATGCCCCCCTTCCTTTGCATGTACCCACAGCTAGCCCCCCTTCCCAGGCACACACCCCACAGCTATCCCCCCTTCCTTTGCATGTACCACAGCTATCCCCCCTTCCCAGGCACACACTCCACAGCCATCACTCCTTTCCATGCACAGATCCTTCCTCTCCAATGTATCTACTGTATGCACCAGGCATCTCTTCCCATGCTCCTTCCCCCACACCTCTCCCTCTACCACATACAGGTACCTGTCTTGTTACTTACTTATCCCCCTACCAAACACCTTCTTCCCACACGGATCCCTCTTGTCGTCACCTGCACCTGTCCCTGCACATGGACTCGCACCACATGTACACACCTACGTTCAGCCCTGCTGGAGGAACGGTAACATACAGGGACGCTGAATGTCATTTTGGTTATCTGGTGTCCCTCTGTCCTAGGTCTTAGGTACAGAGCGCCCTGCCGCTGTATCAGGGTGAAAGAAGCTGAACATGTTAGATCACAGCCCTCCAAGAATCATTCTTTTCTCTCCCATGCTCAACCCCCCAAAATAACTACCTGCCTCCATCCCACCCTGTGTCCTCAGCTGACACTTTACAAAAGGGGCTGGAATCAGCTTCCTGGTTCCCCCCCTGAATCCCATTGTTCACAACAGTGCCAACCTCACCCAGCCCTGGCCTTGACTTCCCACTGCTGACGTCCCAGTCTTTCTTTCTGCAACAAGTCACCGTGGTGCTCCATGGTGCTCCCGCTATTCTTGTGCCCATCCATGTCAGCCTAACCCGATCCGCCTGATGCCATTGTTGGACTTTCCAGTAAAACCTTTCTTCTCCTGTGGGTAAAATTGTGACATTGGGCATCGTTCCCCACCTTCCACCTCCTGCTCCAGTTTAGGCAGAAGTAGCAGGGTCAAGACCTGTTCCATGGGCCAAGACAGAGGCTGAAAGGGGCCCGTGGCAGATGGGAAGGGAGAGGCTTAGTGGGAGATAGACAAGACTTCAGACCAATTCAGAGAAGGCTCATGCCCTAGCAGAACAAGGATTGAGAGGGATTTCCCCTCTCTGTGTGAAATCTACTCCTGCACTTTGGGTTTTTAAGGTGGCAAAAGCTGCCTGTCCTGCCTGTGAATTAATCTTCCAGGGTAATGCTTGTTCTGTATTAGCCCTCTGCAAATAACTGCAATTGCTCTTGTAGCTGGTTAACTCAGCCACTTCGTCTCCCTGTGGACTATCCGGGGCAGATTGACTAAATCTGAGGAAAGTGCAAACACTGAACTCATTCAACTAACAGCTCTTTATGCTCTCCAGGCAGACTTAGAATAATAGGGATGGAAGGGACCTCACGAGATGATCTAGTCCAACCCCCTGCTAAAAAGCAGGACCACTCCCCATAAATCAGCCAGGGGTTTGTCTAACCAGGCCTTAAACTTCCATGAACCCAAAGGAGTACAATTTTCAAAGGCTGCTGTGGTGGCTCATGGGAGCTGTAGCTTGGTTTTCTATATATATATATAAAATTTTAGCAGGGAAAACCCCCATTTTCCATGCACTGGGTCTCTGCAGGATGGTCACATGCAGAGCTGTACTACGCAGCCCGGGGGTTGGGGACATATGCTGGCCAATCTATTGCCCCTTAGCATCTGCAGAAGCCCCAAACCTCCTGAGACAGATGTACCTTTGTACTCCATCTGACCACTCCTACAGCAGGCTCGGTCAGACGGAAGGAGCTACACAGCGCATGGAAAACCCCCGTTTTGTGACCAGCTCTTACTCACATCGCCTCCTAAGTTGTGTTGCCAGAGACTCTCTGGCTGGAAATATAAACATTAACTGTATGTAAATAGCTCGTTAAATAGATAAGATAACAATAGCAGGCACTCAACATAGTTCCTGGTTTGGCAGGACAAGTAAAACCTGTTAGCACTGTGTATCGCAAATGGCTTCCTTAGTGCATGGTCTTTACAACAGCTGGTAATATGATGTTAGAAGTAAACAAGGGAGTTACTCCTCTGTTGTGGCGAAGCAGAGGCCAGGGGGCCCTAATCCACTCTGGCAATGGCGTTCGGCCCCGCTGTAATCATTTATGAACTGTCTTCCTGATTTTTTGAGACTGCGTATATTTCTAGGAATAGCTTCAAATTTCTAGGAATAGGTTCCAATAGGTTGCCAGCCCTCTGGCGCGCATTGTGACTTATGTTTTAGAAGTCTCCAAAACCCAACCACAGCTATACGTGCATGTGTAACTAGGCCTTGCAGGCTGTGGATACTTGATAAACGTGGTTATTTGGAGCCCACCATGCCCTGCGGTTCTTTCATATTGCTTGCTGTGTAAGAGGGGAAACTGAGGCACAAAAGGTGAAAGGCGACTTGTTCAAGGGCACCTAGCAAGTCAGTGTCAGAGCCATGAGCCCAGAGCTACACTCTCCTGACTCCCTTTTAGCTTTAACCACTCTACCATCCTTCCTTTTGTGGCTTATTTATTTTGCATTTCACTAATGTGAGCTCAGCCCCTCTTCACCCTTGTGTAACTGAATGCCTTTCAGGGGTCCTTGAACTGGCCATTCATTTGTGAAATCTCACACCTTTTAACAGGAGGGTGCGCTTGTCTGTGCCTTATCGCCAGGGAACAACCAGGAGAAGGCTGGGAAATATGGGGTGGCTGTCCTCTCCACCTTGTTCAGCGTTCGTTCCAGTGTCTGTCTGTGCCCACGCTAAGCACAGGATGTGACTCAGCTTTAGCCCCATTTCCATCCCTGCACCCCTCAGTCTGGCTTGCGTTACCAAGCACTCAAGTCCTAGGACCCAGCTGGGGGTGAGTCAGAGGCTGACTCTCCCCATGATTCAGGCAGGTCCAAGCCCATTCTGCAGTGTGGACACATCTCGAGCCACAGACCCAAGTCAGAAGGCCTGCGTAGGACAGTATGGCTGCGTTGGTACAGCTGTGCAAGCCAGCTCCTTTGAGATCCCCAGCTCCCCAACGATATTGGGTGCTTTCTAGGGAAAGATGGAGACAGATGGCAATGCCCCTCTTTTCTGACCTCCTTTATTAGTCTCTGGTGATTCTTCTGGTCTGATCTGGTTAGAACCCACCCCTGTCACTAGCCGACTCAGGGGTTGGCATCGTCATCGAAGTAGGAGCAATCAATGCGGTGGCTGCTGAGTTTGGCCTCCTCCTCCTTGCAGAGCTGGAGGCTTAGGATGACCTTGCAGGCCTGGATCTGCACCTCCTCCTCAGGGTGGACGATGAGAGCCAGCAGGCGGTCGGCCAGGCGGGAGTCCTCTCCAAAAAGCGCCTCGTGTAGGGACAGCTCGTTGTACTCCCAGAGCACTGACTGGTACTGCGGGCTCAGGCGCCCCTCGCTGAGCTTCTCCACGAACACCAGCATCTCGTAGAGCAGGTTGCCGGGCAGCGAGGTGTGGAAGAGGTTCAAGAAGTCTGAGTGCACCTGGGGGCCCGAGAAAGGCACTGGTATGGGCTCAGTTCACGACCCCCTCAGGGCTCTGCCTAGGAACAACATTTCAAGGCTGGCCGGGCAGTGGAAGGGACGCCACATTTGCCAGGTGGAAATGTGGAAGGGAGGGAAGGTGAGGAAACCCATCCCAATGGCAATGTGCAGGGTCCCGAGGATCCTGGGGGGATTCCGATCTACACAGGGCTGTATCTCTCTGCTCTTCCTTCCCAGCTCCAGCAGGCATGTGGCCAGCCTTGAAAGGAAGAGCAAGAGCAGTGGTTTTTCTAAGCTTGAGCCAGACCTCGGAGCCCAGACCACACTGAGCTTGGAGTCAGCTCAAGCGCTGGCTTTCTGCTCCTGTTGGGCCTCGGGAGATTCTGGACCCAGCTGCCTGTCAATGGAGCAGGCAAGTTCAGGACTCTTCTGTGGAGCTCAGCAAACAAGAGCAGTTCAGTGCTAGGGTCCGGAGCACAGAGGGAAGAGCCGGGGGCTGGAATGGGGGGAGCAGACACACGGGTGGAGGGCTTTGCTGCCCCAGCCCAGGCTAATGCTCAGCAGTCGCCGGCGCAGGGCGTCAGGGACAGCGTGTTTCGTTTCTGTGCGTTTGGTTTTTGTCTTAATCAGTAACTCTGTCCAAACCAGGACTAACGAGACTCAGTTTTTCCAAGTGTATTCAGTCAGAGGCACAACCCCAGTGGGGAAACTTCAACCCGAGTAGCTGACGTTTGGTGAAATGTTACAAGGGAAAATGTCAGGCACTGCCTATGTCCCCTATAACAGGAGGACTCCAGGTACCTCTCTCCTTTCCTCCTTTTGTGCTCCCTGCTCCCCTCTGCCTCAGGCCCGGCTCCTCAAGATGCTCCCAGCCCGGGCAGCAGCCTGGCTCTTACCTGGCAGTTCATGATGTCATACAGAAGGTCTTCTTTCTGAGCCAGGATGCTCAGCAACTTGAGAACTTGAACCTGGGAAAACAGGGCAGGGAGTTTCAGCCCATGACTCCAGGAGGGGAATGCCCCACGGGGCCCTGTCACTGTGGAAGCAAAGGTCAGTGTCCACCAGGAGCCACTGAGGCAGGCGACCTCCAGTCCCAGCGCTCCCAGCAGGAGGTGCTGTAGGGAAGGGGGAAGGAGCTCTGGCTCTAGAACAAGACCATGAGTGGGAGCCCCGGTTATCTGCACCCCGAGCTGAGCTGGGACAGTGAAACTCTGGTGGGTCCATCCCATTTGCCTCTGTAAATGAGGGGATGGAGGCCAGGCGAGCAGGGTT
This sequence comes from Pelusios castaneus, assembly GCA_007922175.1. NCBI lineage: Eukaryota > Metazoa > Chordata > Testudines > Pelomedusidae > Pelusios > Pelusios castaneus. Next base: position 746,833 of record ML686211.1, read on the forward strand.
CAGTAGATAGTGACTGTAAAGCACACTGAGGACCCGTCCGCAGCACCCCCTAAGGAACAGCTCAAGGACCCAATGAGGCCAGACCTCACAGCTCCTCCTGTCTCAGGCGGGGGCCCCTGATCAGCAGAGGTGCAGGAGCATGGCTAGGGGAAGGGGGAACACCCTCATTACCGTACCTGGACTAAAGTGCTCCCCGTCTGCAGAATCTCCATTAAGGAAGGTACCACCCGTCTCAGGAGAGGGTGGGTGTGATCTGGCAAGGGCAACCCATTCAGCAGCCTCAGGCCCGCAATGTGCAGCTCGTTGTCCCAGACGGTGGTGACCAGGTCCAGGATCCTGGGCACAAACTCCTGCATGGAAGATAGAGCGGCCCCCTGGCACTTCACCTGGCCCCAAAGGCCTGGGTCAAGTGCAGACCCTAGTAATGGCCTCCAGGGATGGCCACTACTGTAAAGAAGGACCCCACACATTTCTCTTCAGAGAGAAAGATCAGTTCTGGCTGGGAATCAATACCATTGTCCCCAGAGGCAGAGGGGGTGGAGGTCACGTTAGAGCCCAGCTGTATCCGTTTGGGCAGCTGTGTAGAACCGTTGATCAAGTGAGAAGCAGAGAGGGGAGCCATTACCTGGATTTTAATTCTAAACTTTCGGATTCCAGCAAATGCCTTGAGGGCATTTAATGCCTGGATTTTGACGCCTTTATCTTTGTCATCCAAGGCTGATGCCACCTGTCTGATGTCCTCATGGGTACAGGCTGAGGCCTGGAGAAGTAAGACACAGCCCTGGGTAAAGTTGAATTAAAAATACACATGTGGACGTCTCACTTCTGCATTTGTGCCCATCAATGTAGGTACCGGGCGGAGGGGGGACCCAGATAAGTACTTGACCTTGGGCCAGTGGTGCTTCCTTTCTAGTAAGTGAGCCAACGGGACAGACTAGGCAGTGAGGAGTTGAGCTTGGCCGAGCCCCACCGCCCCCAGGGCTGGACCCCTGTTGCTCTCTCTTAAAGTCAGCCATGTCCCACCAAGGGACCATCCCTGCCATGTGAGGGCCACCATTTGCTGGGTGGGGGACACGAAAAGCATTAACTCTGCCACCTTGTCTCGCCAACCGGATCACACCAGCAAAGATCTGTAGTAGAAAGTGAGAGCCTGAGACATGAGGCCTTGCATAGCAGGCCAGGTTTGATGCCAGAACCAAAGTAGCAGCCAATCTCTGCTTCGCTTCAGGCTTCCGCCTCTCACTTTCTACTACTGGACCCAAAGGCCCGGTGCTTAATGTGTAATGAAAGAGGGGTTGGGGTGCAGGCAAGTTTTTTACTTTCATAACTGACAGAGCAAGCCCAGCGGTGCCAGGGGCTAGCCCTGGCACAAACCAAATACAAGAGACCTGCCCTCCCTGGTGTGTGAGAGGGATGTCTCCTGTCTGTCACCCTCCAGGAGCACTTGGGGTATTCAATTTTGTACAGATTGTAGATCAAGCAACAGCTTTAGCCCAGCCCCTGCAGCTTCCCCATTCCCCCCTTTTCTGATAGGGAACTCCTGGTATGGTAAGATTGTGCCACTCTGTCTGCCTCTGCACCTCATCCTGCTCTCTGTGGCCCGATAGGGGGAGTGAAATGGCTGTAAGCGCACCCTGGCTTTTCTCTGCAGCTGGTTTAGTGCAGCCACAGGGAATAGCTAGGAGGTTCTGTGCAAGCTCAGACACCAGGTTGTTCAACACATTTTGCAGTTGAGAGACTGCAGAGCTCTGACCAAAAAGGTCTTCACAGAGTTAGAGAAATGACCTAAGAAACCGGGCTTGCCCTGTGAAAAACGAGAGATGGGATCTAACCAAATCCTCAGCCCCTTCAAACTCATGCAGTCCAGAGCCAGGCTTTAAATCTTGAGCCCATCTCTTGTAAAACAGCATCTCCCCATTCTTTGCCTCCTCAGGGCAAGATTCTTTGGCATCGGGGAACAGCAAGCAGTGACCCCTGAAAACCTGAGCTTGTGATGTCAGCTCAAATCAGAGCCTGCAGTCTCCCAGATCAGGAGTCACCGCCCATTCCTTCTTTCTGCCCTTCACCTTTCCCACTGACCCAGAATCTCTCTTCCCCCGGCAGGCTTGGAAGGCGCTGAGTGAAATGGACAGCTTGCCTTTGCGCTCACCTCTGACTCCAGCAGGTAGACGCAGCGGGTGATGCTGTGCAATATCAGGCTCTTGCTGTAATCATCCTGCTTCTGGCTCAGGGACATCAGGAGCCTCCGCAGCTCTCCGGAATCTTTCCCGGCAAATTTCTCATGCTCTATGGTGAGTCCTAGGAACAGTCACCCAGCAATCAGCCACCAGCAGGGAGCAGAGTTCAGACCCTTGCAGCTGGCATGAAGCCACCTCACCCGCAAACTGAGCTCCAAGAGGAGAGCAGTCAGGGAGGCTTTTAATACTAGAGGAAATATTGCCTAGTGGATCAAGCATTGCATGGGGACTCAGGAGACCTGCATTCCATTCCATGTTGTGCTTCTGCAATGACAGGGGCAAGTAATGGTGCTGCTTTGTGCCTCAGTTTCCCCATCTGTAAAATGGAAGTAACGATACCGCTCTCCTTCGTAAAGCACTGTGTGATCTACTGAGAAGGAGGAATGATTATATAGCGTTATTATTCTGAACCAGACAGAGACAGGTCCTCTCTCCGCTCCTGGGCCAGGTGCCACAAAACCCAAATGCCAGATTCAGGTCAGGTTTGCCAGAAGTTTCATGGACCTTTCAGGCAACCTGGGCTGAGTTGTGCATGATCTCCCACTATGCGGTGCTCCCAGCTGCGTTTTGTTCTGTGTTTTCAGGCTGGATCTGGGGGTGCAAAGACCATACAAACCAGACCCGATTTGTTGAACCCAAACAAACAGAAGCTGTGTGTACTATGGGTGGATAAGGCAAGCAGGCAATCCCTGTTCACCGGGGCCATCCCTGCCTCCCTTCCTCTTCTTTGGGAACTGGGATTGCATCTTGGATCCCCCACATCCCTGAGCAGTCTGATCATCTAGAGGGGAAAGGAAGGATTCCAGCATGAGCCACACCCTCCGGGTGCCATACTGGCATGTACAATGGAGTAGGGGCCACATCATGCTAGTGAAATTCCAGTGAGGTTCTGTAGTTATCAGCCACCTAGATCACCTGGGCAAGGGCTCCCCTGTTGGAAGGGATGGAATGACACTTTCAGGGAAGGTGGGGGATGGCTTTGACCGTTAACGAGGTCTCACTCAAAATTACAACACAATAAACAGCAGCGACATTTAGAGGAATGATGACAACACAGAAGTCACCAAACAAATGTTCTGGAGCTCCTGGTTGCTCACGTTCCCCCTCTCTCCCACCCCAGCACGCATTACGTGAGGCTCACAGGGTGTCCAGTGACACTCCTAACTTGTCCTAGAGGGGCCTGATCCCAATGGACTGAGTCCTCCTGCTGGGGAGAGCTGCTGTCAATAGTCCCTGTGAAGGGTAGTGGACCGAGCTCCTGTAGGTGCAGGTGGCTCTGCTCAGTACTCACTGGCGATGTTAACCGGCTCCAGGCTGAAGGGGGAGCTGTTCAGTCCTGCTCGGATGGTCTTGTAGAGCAGGTAGACGGCCCCAGCTCCCGTGGCCACGCTGAGCATGTTTTTACGGGTGCACATCTCTAAGTACTCCATCTTGCTGCCTGGCAGTGTCAGAGGGAAGTGCCAAGATGCCGCTGTGCTCTAGAATCGGAATTCCTAATTGGCCTCAGACAGGCCCCCACCGCTGGAAATGCTAAGCTGCTCATCACCCGGTTTGTGATGTCACCAGAGTCCACCATGGCACACGAGCTGGGGCACCTCTCCTACTAGCTGGGGGAACAAGGGATGTGAGAGGAAAGACTCCTGGGTTCTGCTGCGAGCTCGGGCAAATCACTTCCGCTCGCCTGTAAAACGGGCCCGGGATGCTCTCGTTCCCTGGTAAAGTGCTTTGAGAGGGTTCTTTCTTGGGTGTCTGGCTTGTGACTTGGCCACACGCTCAGAGTTTAGTTGATCACCGTATTCAGGGTCAGGAAGGAGTTTTCCCCCAGGGTAGATTGGCAAAGGCCCTGGGGTTTTTCACTTTCCTTTGTAGCATGGGACACAGTGGAGTCTCTGTACTCAAAATCTTTAAATCGGTATTTGAGGACTTCAATAAGTCAGCCAGAAGCTGGGGTCTAGTACAGGAGTGGGTGGGTGATGTTCTGTGGCCTTCATTGTGCAGGAGATCAGACCATCTTGGGCCCCTCTGACCTCAAAGTCTATGAGATCCATGGAAGAGAAGTGCTGGGAATGGGCCAGGCAGGGCTGTACATTAACTAGGAACTGGCCACGTCTATTTTAAATGGTTTAACCAAAAGGTTCCCATCTCTTCCTTTGGGAGACTCTTCCATAGCCTGGCCTTGCCATCAGCCAGTCTTCTGATATCCCCCTCAATGTTCCCGTGCATCGGTTGGACTGGTTGCTCCTAGTGGTATCTCCAGTTTCCAGGATTAAACTATTCCTCCTCTCCCTGATGTATGAGCCCCTCAACTATTTGTGGCAGGAAAGGGCCATACTCAGCCCTCCCAGATCCAAACACTTGCAGACTCTGGGTAAGTTCAGATCCACAGCTGGGTCTGGATCTGAATTCTGGATCTATCAACTTTCTCTACCATGAGTTGAACTGAGCCCTAACTCCAGCTGTGGATTTGCACTCTGGCCGGGGAGTGACAGACTGTTCTCACATCCCTTCTCACCTCAGTCACAGGTGGGGTGGAGGAGCGGAACGCCCTGCCGGCGTGATGGAAAAGGTGCACCGTGTGCAGAGGGAGCAGCCGCGAGGGGGCTGTTTGTTTGCCAGTGAGAGGGGGTTGCTGCCTTGTGGGTGGGAGGCAACCGTCAGTGTCTTTTAAAGCGTAAGGTGCGCTGGCCCCATGTGGCCGTCTAGCACCCTGACAGGAAGCCAAAAGTGCCCGGAAGCAGGAGTGCAAGGTCCTATATACTGTCTTCTCTGGGGAGCCTATGGGGCCATGGTGTGATCTATAAAGGGGGGGTGGGGCCAGTGGGGCCTAGAGCACTGGACTGGGACTCAGAAGGGCTGGTGTCTATTCCTGGCTCTGTTATTGATCTGCTGAGTGACCATGAGTGAGTTCTTGTGGCACCCCATACCTCAGTTGCCCCATCTGTAAAATGGGACAGTGATTCTGCCCACCTTTTTGAAGTGCTTTGAGATCTATGGGTGCAACATGCCACCTTGCAGCAAGGGGCAATTACTCATTCCAAGTCACTGGGACCCAGCATCTCTGTAATGAGAGTGTGAATCTGCTGCTGCCCCGTCTCCCTCTCTCTCGAAGGGGTGAGGAGCTGGGATTCTTTGGATCTCAGTGCCGATCTCTTGAAGAAGATCCGGCATACACCATTGGAGGGCAGCAAAGTCCTAGAGATGGCTGGAGGGTTTCCACTGGCCTCCCCACATCCATCCTCTGATCTGAGGGATCCACCAGAGTGAGGAAGGCCCCGTTTCTACAGCAGGTTGGGCCATATAGGTCAGCTGGAGGGACACCACCTTTGAATGCCCTACCTACTGCATGGTTCAGAGCACTACAGCATACACAGCGCTCCCACGCCCGCCAAACTCGCATCTTACTGCAAAAGCTCTGAGCATTTCCAAAAATCCTCCCCGCCCTGGCTTCCAACATCACCCCTTGGCCTTCCCACAGACTGAGCCAGGGTTGGGCCCTGCAAGGCGCTCCCTGGAATGGGCTAGGTCACTCTGCCGGCAGGATGTTCGGCAGCACAGTGCAGCAGGGGCCATGCGCCCTCAGATGAGAGGTAACACCCAGGGAGCCATGGGTGCTCTGTGCCACAACGCGGGTGTCCCTCCTGGCACCCTGGGCACACTCCAGATTGGGTGCTGCTCAGCCTCTCTAGGTTTGCCCTGGAACTTCAACAGGGCTCCGGCTTCTTCATTTTCCATCGCAAACGGTTCCATGACAGGGTTGTGCCCTGTCAAACAGCCGCCCCGAGGTGGCTGCATTCCAGCGGCAGGGGAAGTCTGCCTGCATATTAGGGCTGCCCCTCAGTCCCCTGGCGTAGGGATTCTCTTCTTGCTGCAGTGGCTGCCGCTGCATAGGGTGGACTGAGCCTGCTGCGGTCCCCTGGGTAGCTGTTGCTCCTGCAGCAGCAAGGATGGGCAGCAGAGCCCTGCAAAGTGGGAGCGGATGGTGGGAGGGAGGATGTGGGAATGTGGGGGGAGAGAACCTGAGAGATCTGGCCTGGTGCCAAACACATTCAGGATTTTCCAGCTTGGACCTATATTTACTGGTGAAGCTGCAGCTTTATATTGGCAGCGTCTGCGGGTAAATATTGGTTTAAACTGAAAACCAGACACCTGACTCACAAGCCTTAACAAATGCAGGAAGTGGCCCTGGCAAATGAGGTGCTGTAGGACTATAAGGGCTGGAGGTTACTGTGGGGGCGGGGGAGGGGGGCAGGCATGCAGGCTGCAAGGAGGGCAGAGCCTGGCGGTGTGGGGTGGTGGGACAGGAAGGCAAGCAGTCAGACCCAGCTTGCAGGGGGGCTGAGTGTCCCATCTGTCCCAGAGGGGCAGGGCCAGGGTTTGCGCAGAAATGGATGCTCTAGGCTGTGGCATGAGATGCAGCAGGTGATGAGGCAGGGACCGGAGCTCAGCTGTCTGTAGGGACGGTGCTGTCCCAAGCAGGGGCCTCTCTTTTCAGCTGTACTCTGCTAGCAAAGTAGGCCAGGATGAAGCAGTGGGTCTGTGTGTGGGGAAGAGGCCAACAAGAGCTGCCTGAGAGCGAGCTAAGCCCAAAGGGTTTGCATTTCATTCTGAGATCGGTGTCTGTTCTCCATTGCAGGAACAGGTTCATCAGCTAGGTCTGGCTTCTCCGGTGGACCCGTCTCCTGCACTTGTCCACCTGCCCATACCTGACTTTCACTGGGGCAGAGGAACGGAGCCATGACTTGCACGCCGCGTGCATGAAGGAAGGAGAACTCTCTGGTATCAGGGGGACAGAGATCTGGCCTTGTACAGCAGGAGCAAGCCCAGGGAGCGGAGCAGCAGGATGGCGTGCCCACAGTAACCTGCGCTGATGGACGTTCTGTCCGGCCTGGAGCTTTCTCAGGGTGATGACTCCATCCCTAGGTGTCATGAGTTGCAACAACTCAGCCTGGAGGCTAACAGCTCGTGGTTCCCTGTGCTTAGATGGGACTCTGCTAGGATGAGGCACACGCCTGACCCTGCCCACAGCAATCCATGCCCTCCACGCAGGCACCCGCCTCGCCCTGTGCCTGCAGGAACCTCCGCTGACACACCCAGCTCCGAGGAAGGAGCCCAGTTCCAGACGGCTGCAGCCTGAGCGGATGCCCATCCTAATCCCTCCCCCAGGCTGCCTGTCCCTGGCCTGTCCACCCGGCCAGGCCCCACAGTCATCGAGCTGTTTATGCTTCTGAAAACACACACCGCGGAGGCCTCGCACTCCTTTCCGCAGCGCTGTTCCCTGAAGACTTTTCTCTCTGTCTCTCTGTCTTCCTTCCCCTCCCCCTTGCTGGGCTGTTTTTACTGCGAGGGTACAGGATGTTCTGTTCTTTCTCGCTCTCTCTCTCCCCCCCCTTTCCTGTTGGGCTTGTGGCCTTCACCTTTTTTAACTCTTTAAGGAAAGAAGGTGTTCTGCTCGCCCTCCCTCCCCCCTTTGAAAGGCACCCCCAGCCCACAATGCCTGCCAGAGAGTCTGGGGGGTTTCTGAGCAGGGGGATGGGGAAGATGGGGCTTTTTTCGATGACCGAGCGGGAGGGTGGTGGAAATTCCCTCCCTGTTGCTCAGCTTTTGTGGTTTCTGTTCTCATCACCCCCAGCCCCGCCTTGCTTTTCTCCAGGGCTTGGGTGGCAGGGCAAGGGGAGGGGCTGGCCAGATGGAGAGACTGCAGGGAGACAAGGACCATTTGGTGAGAGCCGGCTTCAGCTGGGGAACATCCCTGCTGGCTCCCACGCCTTGGCCCCAGAGAGACCTGGAATTCCCTGGCTGGGTTCCTCTCCAGGGTAGCTGCCTGGAAGTCTAGGGGTGGGCTCAGTCCCTCTGAAAATCAGGCCTGTGTGTAACACTAGGCAGCCAGACATGCAGACAGCCCCTTTCGAAAACACTTTGGCATAAGTAATGCAGCCAAGGTCACACAGTGAGTCAGTGCCAGAAGCCAGGACTCCTGTCTCCTCCTCCTGTGTTCTCTCCATCTGCTGGACCACGCTGGCTTTGGAGCAGGCAGCTTTCAGAGCATCAGATCAACAGAGCAGGGACCTGATTTCCCACTCACTCCCCCAGTGTAAACCAGGAGTAACTCTGCTAGGCCGGATTCCCCCTTCACTCCCCTGGTGTAAATCAGGAGTAACTCCCCTGAAGTTAATGGAGTTTGCTCTGGGAGAAAGCAAGTGGGAGAGAGTGGGAGTTGGGCCCATTGACTTTATAATGAATGTGTGAACTGGGCATTACTAAATTCCATTTTTCCCAAATAGACCTTTGTTTCCAGAATGACTAAGGTACCGCACAGATCCATAGATGTGACGGCCAGGAGGGACCTCTGTCATTATTCTAGTCTGACCCCCTGAATAACACAGACCATGGGGCTTATATTCATTGCTGTGGTTGAACTAGAGCGTATCTTTGAGGAAAAAACATCCAATCTCAATTTTAAAATTTCCAGTCATGGTGAATGCACCACAGCCCTTGATAAATTGTTCCCATAGCCCTCACTGTGAAAAATGTGGGCCTTATTCCTAGTCTGAATTTGTCTAGCTTCACCTTCCAGCCATGGGTTCTTGTTACGCCTTCTAGCTGGAGGAGCTCTTTATTATAAATGTGCCGTTCCCTGTGCTGGTATCTACAGACTGTCAGCAAGTCACCCCCTAAGCTTCTCTTTGAGCAGCTAAATCAACTGAGCTCCTTGAGCGTCTCTACATAAAGCAGGTTTTCTAATCCTTTAATCATTCTCTGGGCTCAGTCTCTGAACAGACTCCAGTTTTCACCACCTTTCTTGAGGCATGGACACCAGAACGGGACGCTGCATTCTAGTGGGAGTCGCACCATTGCCAAATAGAGACTGTCATTTCTCTGCTCCTACTCAGTATTCCCCGTTTATTCCTGCCAGCCATTTGACTATAGTGTTGCACTGTTCAGCCTATTATATACCCCGACCCCCAAATCTTTTTCAGTATCAGTGTCCCAAGATTAAGTCCCCCGTGCTGGGAATATGGTCTGCATTTTTGTTCCTAGATGAATGACCTTATATTTGGCTGTAATGAAACACATATTGTTTTCTTGCACCCAACTTAATAAGCAAATCAGTTCACTCTGTATTAGTGATCTGTCCCTCCTCATTTTATAGCATTTCCTCAATCTCTGCATCATTTGCAAATGATAGGAGTAACGATTTTACATTTTTTTCAAGTCATTGGTAAAAATATGAAATAGCCTCGGACCAAGAATGGATCCCTGTGGGCCCCCACTGGAAGCACAGCTCAGTGATGATCCCCTGTTTGCATTCTGAGATTCAGTTAGCCAGTTTTTAATTCATTGAATTTGTGCCAGCCAGGGCCGTCCTTGGGGGTGGGGGCAGGGAGGGGAAGGGGAGACTGGCCTCTGGCCCAGCCCGCCCCACCCTGGTGGTGGAGCTGCCTGCCCAGGGGAGGGGCGGGTACGTGGGGCCTGGCCTCTTTGGGCTGGCCCATCCGGGGGCCCCCCACAGGATGATTGTCCCTGTCTCCCCCCCTCCGCCCCTCCAGGGATGGCCCTGGTACCAGCTATTCTATTATTTTAACCAGGATCAATATCAGGTTGACAGGGCTATAGCTACCTCAGTCATTCTGTTGATCCTTTAAAAATATTGGCACATTCTTTCATTCCCCTGGAACTTCTCTAGTATTCCAAGACGTATTGAAAATCAACATTAATAATCCAGAGAGCTCCTCAGCCAGCTCTTTTAAAACTTTTGGATGCAGGTTATCCAGACCTGCTGATTTTAAAGTGTCTAACTTTAGGAGCTGCAGTTTAATATCGTCCATTGCCGCTGTTGGAGTGGACAGTATTTAATCAGTATCACATGATTATGAAAACACCATCGGTTTTTTCCCCCAATACAGAACAGAAATATTTATTGAATATTTCTGCCTTTTCTGCATTATTATTGAGAGTTGTATCATGTCTGTATAATAATTAATTGATACAATTATTTGCTATTGATTGTTTGGAGTCCTTTGTTCCTGATATATTTTTTAAACTACTTTTTATTGTCTTTAACGCCATCAGCATTTGATTTCTTCTTGTATCTTTTTACTTCCCTTATCAATTTTCTACACTTCTAATTTATTTTTCTTGCTATCAACTGCCCCCTGCTTTTTTATATTTTGTCTTATATGTTATAGCTGCTTTCACTTCACCTCTAAACCAGGCTGTTTTTAAACCAGCATATAACTTTTTCTCAATTGTGGGGTTATGGCTTGCTGCACATCTAGTTAAACATTCTTAAACAGTTCCCAATTTTTATTCATATTTTTCTGCTTAAATTCTTGCTTCTGTCTGAATTGGCTCAAAATTGGTTTAAACTTTGTGCAATTGGCCCTTTTAAAAAACCAAGTTCAGATCCTCAAAGATATTTAGGCATCTAACTCCAATTGATTTAATTCAGTGATGCTCAGACTGAGACTCCCAAGATGCCAGTGGCTTTTTAATGTGTCTCCTGCATGTCTTTAACATGATATTAAAACACTGTGTGATTTAGTTTTTAACCAGTCTAAGTTATTAACCAATCAGGATGCTTTTACTGGGTTTTTAAGCAATTGTAGTTGATAAAATAATAATACATGGTCAGCCATTATATATGCACACAGGCATACACACTAAATATTTCCCCTGTCATATGGTTTAAATATAAATATATAGTTCTGTAGCAAATGAAACAATGAATTCACCCTGCTGTGGCTCTTTTGGGTAATGTTGACTGCTAATTTGGCTATTGAATCACTGAGATCTGAGTATCATTGATTTAACAAATTTGAGGGTTGGGCCCAGTTACATACCTGAACTTTATTCTGTTGGCACAGAGGGAGTCTAAAATCCTGGAGCCTAGATACTCTTGCAATGGACACCTTACAAGTGCCAGAAAGAGAGGGGCAAATGCCAAGGCTTGGGGCTGAACATAATTAGTAACCTAAACAAACTACTTGAGGGTGCAGGGGATGCTAATGAGATTTGAATTGTCACTGAGAAGGGCTCTTTGCAGAGACTGGTATTGAGAGAGTTAACCCTCCCCCCTTTGCCAGAGGAAGGCATTGCTTGCCAATGGCCTGAGGTTCTTGGGTTGTTTTGGGTCTGGGTGATTAGGTAATTCCCCCAGCTCAGTCCAAGAGGAAGAGTTGCTGAGCTGAAGGGCCCAGCGAAGATGGAATATCATTGGTAGCGCACGTGATGGTACATACAAATCCCCCTCTGGGTGGGTGGGTTCCAGTTTTGGCTGCACAAAGCCCTTGTTACTGGCTTCCAGCTAGACGCCAGGCTGAGGGCAGCCTTTGAAAGTTTAGCCTGTGACTCTTGAGTCTGGAGAGGTTGGTTGTTTGCATGGAGAGCCTAGGATGTGCTAATGAACTGGACTTTCCGGTCCTGCCCTGGACTTGTCTGCATCTTATCTGACCCGCCTTGGGAGTTATAGACCACTCAGCCTAGCTTCAATGCCTGGAAAGCTATTGGAGCAAATTATTAAACAATCAATTTGTGAGCACCTGCAGGATAATAGGAGTAGTCAGCATGGATTTGCTGAGACCAAATCAGCTTAATTTCCTTCTTGGATAGGATTACTGCCATAGTGGGGGGGAATAAGAGATATGATACACCTTGATTTTGGTAAGGCTTTTAACACAGTCCCACAAGGCATTCTCGTAAGCAAAGTAGGGAAATGCAATCTAGATTAAATTACTTTAAAGTGGATGCACAGCTGGTTGAAAGACTGTACTCAAAGAGTAGCTATCAATGGTTTGCTATCAAATTGGGAAGGTACATCCTACAGAAGTCACTCCTCGATCAGGTACTGTTCAGCATTTGCATTCAAAACTTGGGTAGTGCTGTGGAGATTGTGCTTTTAAAATTTACAGATGACACCAAGTTGGGGGAGCAGCAAGTTCTTCGGAGACCGGTTCAAAATGACCTTGACAAATGGGAGATTTGTTCTGAATTCAACAAGATGAAATCCAGTAAAGCCAAGTGCAAAGTTCTTCCCTAAGGAAGGAAGAGTCAGATACACATCTACAAAATGGGGCTAACTGAAAGAGATCTGGGATTTATGAGTCATCAATGGGCTGCAGCAGCAAAAAAGGAATATGATTCTGGGGTGCGTTAAGAGGAGTCTTGTATGTCAGACATAGGAGATAATTGTCTGGCTCTGTTCAGCACTGGTGAGGTACTGGTTGCTCTCTATGTCCACTGAAGGTCAGACAAGAAGCAAAGAGCTTCATCTGCACCAGGGGAGGCTTAGGTTAGATAGAGTGTGTGCGCTAAGGGAGATGGAGGGAAGATTTCACTCCTGCCAGACAGTGAGCTCTGTCTGAAAAGGACTTGTGGGGGCTCCTGGTCTCTGTCCCTCAGGAAAGTCCCATCCGCTCCACAGTAGCAGCTGGCAGAGAATAACCTTGAGGGAGGATAGCAGAACTTGCTGCCTGAGAGCACAGCTGCAGTTCCCGGCTCCTTTCCTCTCAGAGTGCTGTCTGGTAGCTCCCTCACAGTGAGCACTGTAACCCTTTGTGCCTGGGTAGCATTGTCCATCTGAGGATCTCTGTACCCTCGCACGAGGTAGGTCAGCATCAGCATTGTTCAAAGATGAGGAAACTGAGGCAAAGAGGTGTAGTGAGTTGCCCAAGGTTAACTGACCAGTCCTTCCCAGCTCTTCCACTAGATCCCTGGTGTGCTAACTCCTTGAACCATCTGCTGCTTACTCAAAGCCACGGTAATTGCACACTTGGGGCTGAACGCCCTGGGTTTGATCCCTGCAGCTGATGGCAGGATTAATATGTACCGCAATCCTGAGGAAGATACGGACGTATCTGGGGCTGGTGGGCTCACCTCTGCAGCCTTGGCTCCAGTCATGGGGAGTGTGGGTGGGTGTGGCACAGCTGATGGCCAGGAGCACACGGAGATGGTGAGCTCTGGCCATTTACAAAGCAGCCTGTTGACTTCACTGTGTTTGCAGTCAGGGTTTTCAAAGTCACTGGAGGGGACAGGCACAAAACACTGGCAAGGAAACAGTCAGCGGCATTAAACTTTCAAGAGGTTTTCACTGGCTCCCGGAGAAGAGGCAAGTGGCCAGTGGTGTGTTGTTCCCATACAGAACCATAAAACGCTGCAGAATATTGAACTGCTGTGTAAAGCCCGGTTGGCTGCAGAATTTTGGGCTGGCGGGGGTCGCAGAAAGCAAACGGGATTCGGGGTGGGGAGGTAGTGCCCAATGCTGGACTAGGATCGGTCTGAGACAAGGGGAGTGGGGCCTGTGAACGTTTGCCTGCTGTTCTCTCACCCCCGCGCTGGTTAGCGGTGCTGGCGTGCTGTATCCGGGAGTGATGAAAGGGTTTTGTAGCACAGGAGGCTAATGTGACCTAGAACAAGTTATAACAAACAAGGGCCAAGGTAGTGGTAGCGGATCCCAGTCCTGCTTGCGCTGGGGCCACCGGGAACCCTGCTGCTGATGCCGGTGCGAACAAACCTGACCCGAGAATCCCTTGAGAAGACTAGCAGACTTCAGCCTGCGCATGTAAAGAGCTCTGCACCTCAGGAGAGGCTGTCGGCTGGATTTGAGGCATCTTTGGACACCCCTCAGTCTTAGAGGGTGGAAGCTGCCAGCCACTTATCCTGCAGCTCTGCAGGGGAGGATCATTTGCCATTTCTGGCACATGCCTGTGGACACGGAGTCCTAGCCAGGGCCATGGGATTGTACAGCAAGCAGAGCCGCCGGCCTTGAGGGGGGTGGGGGGGGCAAGAGGCAGTGTGCATGGAGCAGCTGATGTCAAAAGGAGCAGCTCCAGAAAACAGATTTCTCTGCAGAATGATCCACATTCTCCAGGTGGCTCTGTTTCTGGCCTGGCTATGGGCCTTTGAGAGACACTGACCGAGATGATTGTGTCAGCATAAGACGTTAGGTGTCCCCTCATGATTTCATAGCAGGCAGAGTTGTCTAGCTCAGTGGTTAACAGCGTTGACTCCTTGGTTCTTCTGCCAACAAGTTGGTGTGACCTTGCACGAGTCACGTCTGCTCTCTGTGCCTCAGTTTCCTCTTTTGCTATTGTGTGTCTAGACTATAAGCTCCTCAGGACAGGCACGGTCTCTTCCTACGTGTTTGTCTGGTGCCTGGCATGATGGGGCTCTGACCTTGCTTGTGGGGGACGTTCCCAGGATAAAAATGATTCTCAGTTTTATGGCGGACCTTGGGAAAGTCATTTTCTTTCTCTGTGCCTCAATTTCTCCCTCTAAAATGGAGATGCTATGGCTTAACTGCCTTGTAGGGAGATTAATGTGTGAACCTCTGTGGGATTGGTAGCTGAAATGTGCTACAGAAGCAGGAAATGTTATTAATAAACTAACCCTGTCAGTATTTCTCCCTGAAATGAGGAGCTGTTATGAACAATTGCCTTTAAAATGGCTATTGACTTTTGTAAAGTGCTACTACATTGGAAAACCTGGTCTGTGTGAGATGCTGCGATAGACTGAGGGAGGCTTGAGTGTTTTATTTGATTTTTAACTTTTCCACTCTTCTCCTCTTTCCACTCTATCTTTTCCACATTTCCGCAACTTTGGACAAGTTTGTGGAAACCACAAAATCAAATGGAAGGTGGAAGAAAAGCCTGGGAGTGGGCAGATTAATTTGCTGGCCTGCACACCAAAGAACACTGCGCTGCCACCAGCCTCCTGTCCCTCCAGGGCTTCATCTTTATTCCATCACAAACACAAGTTCTGCATCAAAATCATGTTCTGCCCCCCCTCCCCCCCCCGCCACACACACACCAACCCGACCTGCCATCTTCTGCAGGATCATGGCAGCACCAGCTGCTTCAGAGAAAGATGCAAGACCAGCTTTGGGACAATCCGCCGCTTTCCCCAACATTGGTCTCCTCTTGATTCCTTATTGGCCGAGATCCTGAAGCATGAGGTTTAATGTCCCTTCCAATTCTTTCGTTGTCATTGATTGAGAGCACCAACTATTCTTGCTATTCAGATCAATATCCAACCCCTTTTTAAATCTCAAATTCTTGACCTCAATGGCTCCCTGTGGCAATGAATTCCACAGGCTAGCTAGATTTGGGTGGGAAATTATTTCCTTCTGTCAGTTCTGAATTTGCCACCTTTTGATTTGAGTGTCCCTTATTCTTGGGTTATGGGACTGGTTACTTCTGTTCTGCATCTACCTTCTCTAGACTATTATTTTATATGCTTTTATCATGTCCTCTTTTCATTCATCTTCTTTCTAAGATGAACAATCCCAGGCTTTTCTGGGAGGGGCTTTGGCCAGGACTCCTAATTCTACAGCCAGCTCTGCTCTACATGGCTTTGGCCAAGTCACTTCCTCTTCCCCACAGTTTCTCCACCTGTGAAATGGGCCTATTTACTTTCTAGATGACAGGCATGTGGTGAGGATTAGTTCATTTCGGTACAGCGCTTTGACCCTCTAAGACATCCATAACTGTGGAATCGCAGTTATGTCTAATGCCTGCACCTTCTCCCGGAGTTAAGTTCCTAACACCCTCTCTCTTCCCAGCCGACTTCTCCTGAATCGCCACTGACACTGACTTTGTTTCCATGGACTATTGGAGGCTGTATATGGTCCTATAGCACACTCCCCACTGTGGAATCTCTACATCTGTGTGACCACACATCTGTCCTGTGCTGTTTGATCACTCAGCTGCTCCCCAGGGGGAGAACTGTGGCAGTGGCGCTCTGTGTTTTTAGTGACCTATCCCTGTGGCTGTGTGTTTATATTAGAGGAGGCAGGTCAAAGAAATGCACCTTGCACTTGGCACACAAAGTGGTGAGGATTGTGCTGTCCTTTGTTCCTGGGGGAATCAATTCCAGGGGGAGACCAGCCCCTGGTGAATGTTCTGTCTCCCACCCAGATGAGCTTTGCTCTCATTCTGGAGAACACCACTCTGCCAGAGGAGCACGGTTGTTGACCTTGGCTTCGGAGATCTTTCCAATATCCTGGGCCAAGGCCATGAAGCGCTTTGAGGATACGGGCCGAGACCTTGAACTTGATTTGGAATTCTGTTCAGCCTAGAGAACAGAGGATGAATGTGATGTACATCACAATAGCCTGTGTTGCTGAGGAGACACACTGCAGCTGTCTGTACTAGCTGGAGTTTCCTATGAAGGCTCTGGCTCTTGCTCAGGTATAGTGCAGTGCCGTAATCCAGCAGACAGGTGACGAATGAAGGTATCAATAACAGAGGCCAGGTCTTTGTCCTCCCAGGTGGGGTGCAGTCTCCTAAGTCTCCTAGACAAGCGCACATGGTAGAAAGCATCACTCGTGGATACTGGCATGTGGAAGAAGATCTCCTCGACTGCAGACGGAACTGACCCACCATCGTGGGTTTGTGTCAATGCAAATTGCACAATGGCTGCAAAACGCTTCAAAATTCTTCACTCTGCCCACTACGAGCTAATCTCATCCAAGCACTGGGCCAGCTGGGAGGCAGTGGTGTAGTCATATGTGGTACAAGATAGGTAGAGTGGCGAATCATCTGTAGGCTTCCGGCACTGGGGTCCACCTCGCCTGACCGGTTCAACGTGGGGGTTGCATGTTGGTGATGTAAAGGTCCAGAGGGAGAAGATCTGATGCTGCTTGTTGTCTACGGGAGAAGGTCTTGTGGTGAACATTCAGCTTCCTATCATTAATCACTGGGTACATCTTTCAGGAAGGATTCAATTTAGCTTTCAGGCAAGACTGCAAATCTCACGGTCAACAGAGTCCAATGGCGCAGAGAGGCCCAAGGAGATGAGCATGCATGTCTCTCCCCCATCCACCGACAGGAGATCATCCTTTAGTGCCATTTAGGTGGTTTCAGTTCTGTTTCCTGGCTTGAATCCAGATTGAACTGGGTATAAAATGCTAACTTCAGTTAGATGGGCTTGTAGTTAAAGATTAAAGGGTGCCTGAGAACCTAAACGCTGCTTCCATCTGAACTATCGATTGTTGCTGTATCTTCCGGAAGGTATGTCAAGGAGACTGATAGGAAGAATATTTGACCTTCTACTGCATCACTCATCCAAAGACCTTGAAATGCTTTGCAAATGCTAGTAGAACAAGTGAACATGAGCGCCAGGGAGGAGGAGAGGGAGGAATTATTAGACTTGGGTGAATAATCTGTTGTGATCATTCACTCTTATTATTCTCTCATATCTCGGGTTGGTGTTTGCTTTCGGTGGACGTGCAGGCAACTGAGTTTCCCCGGCGCAAAAATGCAGAAATAAACCTTTAAAATTTGTGCGTATGAGTATTTTGCACCAGAAGTGCAGATGTAAACGCCTGGTGAGTGTGCGATACAGGTCCCCCACTGCACCACTCTGCAGAGGATAGGAATCCGGATGGTTAGACCCCTGTGAGGGCTGCAGTGTCTTTTGTTCAAGGTGTAGCTCATGCATCCTCACCTGGCTGGTGAATGGAAACAACATCAGGGAGTTTTTCTGTCCACTTGTAACTAAAGTAACCCTGTGTTTAATTAGTGCCAGGGCTGGGCCTGGCACCTCTTGGCTTGGCAGTTCCTAGCTCTGGTACTTCTGGGTTTGCCGGCTTAGCTATGAAAATAAAAAAATTGCTGGAACCCCAGCACCTCTTTCCTTACAAACTAAGCACTGAAGTAAGCCAAGGCTGAATTGTGAGCTAATGCAGGGCAGCATTTAGCATCATCAGAAACAGAAACTTTCTGATAGACGGGGTGGAATCCTGGTCTCCAGCTAGCCTCTCTGCAGACAAACAGAGAGGGCAAAAGCTCTTGGTGAAAGTAAAAATAACTGGGCATGGGGAGAAGTAACTGCTAAGACACTTCCTGACAGTTTGATCTATTGGACTTTGGAACAGTCTCCAGGGGAAGAGATGGAATCAACAGCGCCTGGCATTTTTAGCATTATGTTGAACAAAATGCTGGCAAACAGCCATGCACTGCCAGGGAAATGGACTGGGGGAAATCTTGTGCTCTTTGATTGCAAGATTTATTCTCTGCGTTTGGAGAGAGGAGAAACTGAGGCACAGCAAGGCACTACAGTCCTCCTGAGGTGCCAGAACTGAGGCATCCTGAACATTGTGTGTACCTTGCTTGGACTGAGTATCATTTTCTCGAGAACAGCAATCTAATGCGACTGTGCAGAGGAGCTGGGATGGACAGATAGCCCTGACAGATGTCTCTTGCTTTTCATTGCTTGCAGCCCCGGCACTCTGCCTCTCTCTGTCAGGTTTGTGGCTGACCGCAAGCTTGCAGGAGTGGTTTATCTAGAGACAGAGCACACCCACTTCCCCAGCTGCTGAGTCAGGCTGTTCCCTCCGCTTGCCTCCCGCTCAGTACATTGTGTCCCAGCTCTGCTGTGTTGGCACAGCGCCCAGCTCACATCAGCTTCTCACTCTTGTTTGTGTTCTCATCTTCCACTGAGGGCTGGTTTGAGGCTCAGCGGCCCTCCCCAGCTCCAAAGGGAGAGGGTGGACGGGTTAGCGGGGGCGCAGAAGGCAACCCTACCTCTGTGGTGGGGTGCGGGGGCCTGAAGAAATCCTCAGAATGAATGGCCAGTTTCATAAGAGATTAACCTTATGGGTCATCTGTACACTGAGACCATATTGTTGCTATACGTATTCCCCCCCCACCTCTCCTCTGAGACTAACCAGCCAAATAACTTGAGACCCAGTATGCAGATATGACACGCAAGTACGCAAGCGTCTCACAGGAGACATCTATCTGCTACACACTCGAGATATTAGTCAGTCAAATCTGAATGCTTCCCAAGGACCCCAGATCACAAAGAGCGTCATCTCTCAGCTCCTCTTGCGTAACCATGTCACCTCCCTGTACACTTGAATAAGGGAAGATGGCCCTCAGCCCTTGACCAGGACTGTCTACTATCTCTGGCCATTCCAGCGTTGTCCTGATGACCCTGGCACTGCTGTGTCAAATGTCACATCATGATCCAGTGCACATGCAATAACAGAAAGCCCGTGGACGTCGTTAGCTGCAGCGAGTCCGTCCCAGCGCTCTGACATGTCTGGGTCAGTCCCATGGTGGTGTTCCTGACCCTGCTCAGAGCAATCATCCATGTATCTTGATGGAGAAATTCAACTAATCTTTCAGAACGCCTAGGAGTCCCCAGTGAGATTGTGGTCCACATGGTGCAAGATGCTGTACATACAGTTAGGAGACAGTTCCTATGCCACAGCCCAGTCTGCTCAGTTTGGCAGTGTGAGGGTTAATTGCCTCCTTCCTCCATCTCAGGCATTTGGGCCTGACCCTCTGTAGGACACCAGGGAGCCCCCCCACTCTTCCCTCACCCACTCTTGCTGCTCAGAAATGTGGTTTCACTTCTGCAGGAATTTGGAGACATAACTTACAGGGTGAGAGCTGCCCAGTCAGCTGTTCCCCAGGACCCAGCCCAGGTTACAATCTATCTAAATATGACTGAGAAAGAAAGCATTTCTCCCATTTTCCAGGTGAGGAAACTGAGGTACTAGGGAGGTGAGGGTCCACGTTTTCAAATAAGCTCAATGCAGTGGATGCTTAATACTTGACAATGTTTCCCTGAGTTCTGAAAACCTGGTCTCACATGACTTGCCCAAGTCACACAAAGAGCCAGGGATAGAGATTGGAATAAAATCCAGCTCTCCTGAGTCAGAAATCAGTGCTGCATCAGACCAAACCCTCTCTGGAGTCAGTGCAGCCTCTGAGAGTGCAGATGAATGTATTAGAGGGAAAAAAAATCATATTATTCTCAAAGGTTTTTCTATTAGGATTGGCTAGAAAAACCCTGACTCAAACTACAGAGAAGCTCGCAGACCAGTGCAGAATGTGTGACTAAAGATGCTATTAAGATAGAGACCAACCTCACAGGAACCCACCGACAGTTAGTTGCAAGAGGATGTCATTTCCCCCGGTGGCGTGCCGCTGACCTGTCGATTCAGTCTCAGCTGTGAATTCCCTGACTCTCTTGGTTTAAAAAAAAATAAAAATCTTAGCATTATTTTTAACACTAGCTTTGACGACTATCTAGATGGCAGCAGTGCTGACCGTGTGTGTCCTGTTCACATGATGGGAGGGGGTGTGTTAATTGTTCTGGGTAACTCTGTAAAATGGGCCTATGTGCCCCAGCATCATGAGATTTAAGGAAGGAATGTTTGTAAATGGCGTTGAGCTCCTTGTCTATGCAGTCCTGGGCATGCTTGCCCGATTCGGCAAGGCGCTTAGCTCCCCCCACTCCTTTGGAAGTCAATGAGTGTAGGGATGTGCGAGACATGGCTCTAGCGGGGAAACACTAAGCATCTGCTTAATGTTAGGTACCTGAAGAGTCCCATTCACTTCCACGTAGCTGCGTTTTCAGAGCCTAAATCACACGACACGTGAGCAATGGGGCACAATTAGCTTCACGTGGCTGGCTCTCAAGAGCGCGAAGGGGACGTTGCACCAGCCATAGTACATGAGCTACGTGATTGCTTCATCCTACTGCTGCACCAACACCATATCGATGACAACAGCAGCTTCTTGCCCCTGGAGAGCCCATCAAGGTCACGCCTGCCACCCAGAACTGACCTGGGGAGGGGGAGGCAGGAGAGCAGTCTGTGCAAATGTGGTTTCCCAGCTGCCAGAACCCAGGAACTGGAAAGGAGGGCATTGCAAGAGCCGACAGGCACATTGTGCTGCACTGCTTCTGTACAGTGTAGGGTGCTGCCCTGTAATCTCAATGCAATTATCAGCAGGAAACCTTTCCCTCCCCCCGTCCCCCTGCCTCCCTCCAATTCCCAAGTCACGACCCGGGAGGAGGTTGGTACAGTTTGTTACGCTCAGGCCGGAATGTACTTTGTGTTACAAATGGCCTTCGTCCAGGACTCAGAAGCTGGACTTTATTTATACTTCCCTGCTCCAGGCTTAGCAACATCCTGCTGTCAGTTACTTCTGCTTTTATCTGCAAGGGGGGTGACCTGATCTTAAAAAACCATTCATGCTATTTAATGCATGGAAATAGACTTGTACCCTGCCTGTCTGCTCTTCAGGCTGCCAACTCTCAATTAATTTACAGACTTGTAAATTTTTTACAAGGCCATTTTTTAAATAGAGCAAGATAATCTAGGGAAATATTTTGCCTTTTCATCTGCTCATTCTTCGAGAGGAAGTGCTGTCTAGAGAGCAAAAAACACAGTTGAGATCTGCCCCCTCGCTGTGTTAATGACCCCGTATAATCCTGACTGAGTCTCTTAACCGGTTTGTGCCTCAGTTTCCGGTTGAGTACGATGATATCTATCTGGCACGGAAGTTGTGTGTTTAATTCACAGCACCAACAGCTTCTGATGCAAAGCACAAAGGGAAAGGCAAAATATTGTCCTGATCGTAGATTTAGGGGTTTCCTTTACAGTAGAAATAGACATCGACATTCAGGATCCTAAACCAATTTATGGATCCAAAGCATCTTTGAAAAACTTTATCTGGACTTCACTGAAGTCAGTGGGAGCAGGACCTTCCTGTGAGCGATCGTGCAGTTCACGCCCCATTTTCCCAGCTGCGATGTAGATCAGGAAATTTATCTGAAGAACTAATAGCTGCTCCAAGGAATCTATGGAACAGTCAGATAACAAGGTTCAAGTGTGAATGAGTGCACTCCACATGGGGTCTGGATTTATTGGCTTCTTCTCACAACTGCAGTTTCGTCACCAAAAATGTGAGTCAGGGAAAAGCAATGAGAATATTGTACCCAATCAGTTGGTATTCACAGTCGTCATTACTTTATGGAGAACAGCCGCAGCGTGTGAATGGAAATAAAACTCTGGCCTCTTGCTTCAAAAACACAGGCTGTAGCCACTTGAATGCAAAGGAAAATATTATTTGTTGGTAATATCTATGACACACGATTTAGCAGATGTGCTCCTATCCAGCAGAGGGCACTGCCTCACAGATGCTACCCAGCTCATTACTCTGGTGCCAGCCCAGATTGTTGGGAGGGGGATGCAGGAATTCTTTCAGCAACTCACCCTATGCTGCTCAGCCCTTTTCTTCTGAATGCCCATGGAGCGGCTGCAAGTGTTTCTTGCCTAGAATAATGCTGAGCAGAAATTAAATACCCTCCAGATCCTGCATTGCTTACCTCCTCAAACTCCCATTGAAATCAGGGCTGGGGAGGGCAGGGAATCATGGAGGCTGCAGGATGACGCACCAGCTCTTATGGAGCATGCACTTTTAAGCTTTCTCTAAGCTAGCACATTCTGTACCTTCACTGACAACAGTTAAGTATTAGCATGAATGGGGCTGTACCATTTTAGGCAGTGTCAAGAAGAGCTGCTTCAAACAGGTGGTCTTGACATGGCATTGAAAATGGTTTAAATGTTAGGGGAGGCAGGGATAAAAACCTTTGTCATCACTGGTGCAGCCTCACCCGTGGCTGACAGCTAGTACAGAATGTGCTCAGTGGTTGGCAGCTATTGTGTAATACGGAGACCCATCTAGCTGTAAACAGTGTGTATTCGCACCGTGAGAGACCCAGGCTGGGTCCTAGGCAGGGCTGCCGCA
The DNA here is from genome assembly GCA_007922175.1 of Pelusios castaneus. Classification (NCBI taxonomy): domain Eukaryota; kingdom Metazoa; phylum Chordata; order Testudines; family Pelomedusidae; genus Pelusios; species Pelusios castaneus. The sequence goes on from ML686211.1 coordinate 769,613, forward strand.
GCTCAATGCAAGTGGCCACGCCCACATTTGACCTCCACCTGTAAAGGATTCTTGTGCAATCAGAACATTTGCCCCCACCCCCTTCAGGTGAAAACCTGGCACAGTGCAACGCCAGCCCTGGAACAAATATAAGCTAGAAAACTTAAGAAAAAAGAGGGAGGAAGGGAAATTGGGGTGTGTGACCGAGGCAACCGTTTAGAGAGGCTGCGCAACAGCCACACTCTACCAACTGAAATTTCCAGAGGGGTGGCCGTGTTAGTCTGTGTGCAGCAAAAACAACGAGCGTCCTGTGGCTCCTCATAGATCGGTTAGTCTATAAAGTGCCACAGGACTCTCGTTGTTTTTACCAACTGAAAGCAATCCCCTTCTAGGGATTTAAGTTCAGAAAGAACCAGCCATATGCTTCCGTCATGGGAAGAGTATGGTACCTCCAACAGCAGGTGAGCTCATCTGCAGTGCACCTCCTAAAATATGTTTATCTCAGAGTATGTAACAATACAAACGTCACTGGATGCATAAGATCTGGCTGCAAATCCTCAGTTATTTGGCACTTCCAAACTGGCTGATCACAAGAGCAGCTTACTTTGTTTTGCTGTTTTAACAGGGTTGTTATTAAGGGGCTCAAACCAGCCACTTTCAGAGGCACCGGTTCAAATAACCCAACTTCTCTGACAGTTCCTCTGCTCACATTCAAAGCATTTTTGGTTCCTTTCCTCTTTCCTTCCAGCCAGTGAATTCTGAGGAATGAAACAAACAAGGAGTCCTGTGGCACTTTTAAAGACTAACAAATTTATTTATCACATGAGCTTTCATGAGAGAAAATCCCCCTTCTCAGATGCTTTGAAGATGGAGAACTTACAGAATGGGAGAAAAATAAATGCAGGGAAGTGTAAGACATAGGATCAGGTCAGGAAACCTTGCATGGTAAAAATGACTCAAAACTTACCAACATAACAGCACAGGGTAAGGGGCAGAGCAAAATGAAGCCTATTTTTAAAAAATCTAACATATGCTGGAGGGATTTGCTGATGTGGCTTTTAGATTTAGAACAGCGTAGCAGGGACTTCTTTTTCTTCTCCATCTCAAGTGGTTAAGGCAGATAATTCAATCTATTTTTAGAATGAGACACCAATGAATAAAAATATCTCTTTTACCTCTACTCTCGCGTCATGTCAAATGCTGCTGAGATTCTTGGTGCCACAAAGACTAAAAAATGACGCAATCCCCTCGATTTCAAAAGGGAAAGAGAGGTCTTGTACATGAGACTTGGGTCTGCTACTTATTCACAAATTCACTTGCAACAAACCGATCCGTCTAACCCTGAGTTTGCCCTCAAGGGCCTTTCCCAGCACACAGGCACACCCCACCGGAGCCAAGGTCATGAGCTTGGAGTCAACTTAGGCAGCTCTGCTTCTTACAATCTGTTCATACACCAGGGCCAGCTGTATCATTTAGGCAGAACAGCCAGTCCCCCTGGTAGCAAAGTGTTAGGAGATTATTTATGGTGTCCTGGTTCGGGAGAAACAGAGATTTTCTGTAGAGGAGGTGCTGCAATGCATGACAGAAGGGTGATATTGGGCAGTTGCATTCGGGAAAGCCTAACCTGTAGGCAGCACCTAGTCCTGCAGGAAAACTCTGGAAATTTGCAGAATTCCTTCCCCGTTTGTAAGGCCGGTTGGCCAAGTGTTAAGCAGTCAGGACAGGGACCAGATTTTCAAAAGAAGCTCAGCATCCAACGTGTGGCATTTTCCTGATAATCTATCCCATGCTGTCTAAGGCAGTGGTTTTCAAACCACGGGTCAGGACCAAGTATTGGGTCATGGGGCATCAGCTGCTGGGTCATGACGCCTCCTGCTGTTGCCACCAAAGACTGGAATGCATTGCGCAAAGATGTAAGTGGTGGGTCGTGGGCATAAATGATTTTTTCAACTGGGTCCTGAGGAAAAACATTTGAAAACCACTGCATTAGGGGATGGGAGAGACAATTTCACCTAACAGAGCTGTTCCCCGGGGTCTATGGGATTGCCCTGCCAACCTTGATGGAAGCCTAGGAGAGCATTCCCATGGAAAGGCCAATCTTGCTGCATTGCTACTCAGGGTTCCCCTCCCTCCCCATGCAGCTCCGAGTTCCTATAAACCCCCTTCTTGCACCAGGGCCAAAAGTCCCTCCAAGGAGCTTTGGAACAGGACTCCATGGAAGTTTTAATGCTGCTGGGGTCAGAACATATTGACCAGATGACTCAGACATGTGTAATGCGCATGGTCTACAGAGTATATATTAATAGTTTGGGTGTCAGGTGTTACTCATGGGACATAGACTAATGATAAGGGAGCAGGTCGTGGCTGCATCTCTCTAGACACAACATACTGTACATCGTTTCCCGTTACACAGTTTCTCTTCCACACATTGTACTGGTCAACTTACTCACCTCTTGGGCTTAGCCATATCCTCGACTGGCGGGGGCTGAAAGTCATGCCAAACTGCGTTAACAAAGCCAGGCTCTGCCAGGCCAGCAGAGGAAACAGCTTCCAGTGATAGAGATTCTTTGCTTTCCTTCCCCTTTGCTGGATTCCCAGCCTCTGCCCCTCCAAGAAGTAAACCCATAGGGATGAAACAAACAAAAGTGCCTCGGGACTCCTGGTTTGTTTTGCTGAACTAGACTATCAAGGCCCTGACAGCTGGAGGACAGCGTGGTACCTTGAATCAGTTCAGAAGTTGGTTCGTTCTGCTCAGTGAAAAGAACCGCCAGCCACATCACGAAACTCTGAACAGGATTCTTATTAATAAGTGATAATGTTAGGACAGGATTAGAATGACCTTGTTTTTACCCTATACCATGGAAGTACACATAGCTCCCATGCTCCTCGGGATTTGTATAGACCTGAAACTTCTGAGCTATATTATACGTGCCTCCCTGCAAATATTTGATGTGCATTCTTAGCCCATGTTTTCCAGGGGTTAACATTTAATAACTTTTGCATAACAAATTCTAGAAGCTACAGTAAGTTTAAAATTATATTAAGGTTTGATCCTCAACAGCCACAACCAGGAAATTGAGGATTACACAATTGGCAATCTCTGCTCAAGAGAGGCCCAGCAGTGGAATAACAGGGTGTCTGTTAGGATCGAGGTGCTTTGGGGAAAATGTGTTGTCTGGGCTCCGAACTGGAGTCGTAGAAGCTTCTGTTGCTGGTTATGAGTCAGTCCATTGGGAGAGCCGGGGAGTGTGGAATGGACAGGACTGAAAAGTGTGGTTAACATAGCAGGGTTGAGGCCCACTGCCAGAGTTGATGTGAACGCAAGTTTGCAATGGTGAGGAGTACTACTGGACAAGCAAATAGTGCATTGGCAGATCTCTATGGAGAAACTGGTCAGACATATACCTCACTGAAGTTGGTGTTCTTAAGGCTTCACTTACTCATCTGCTCCAAATTCACTTATGAAAGCCTAAGGAGAGAAAAACAAGCAATCTGAGGCTTCTATTTTGCTCTAAATTCAACCACTTTAGCATAAGTATTGCAGAGGTCTCGGAACATTGTGATCTTACATAACGTATGTGCTGCAATTCACTGGCATAAACAGGGTGAATCGAGGACAGAGTAGCTGCCTTCACTGTGAATTTCCTGGCTTTTGTGAGTTTACGTCAGTCTCACTGTTATTGTAATGTGTTTTTTAAAATTTAATATCCTTTTTTAATGATACTATAAAATTAAGGGGGGAACAGAAGTAAAATGGAGACTGTATCTGTCTTTAAAACAACTAGAATCTGGTCAGGAATTCCATCTGGAGTCTAAAGATCTTTTAAAAAGAAAATTCCATCACCTTGTGGCCAAGAGATTGCAAAAAATAAAGTAGCTACCATTTTTGTGGTACAATATAAAACCAACATGTGATCTCCCCCTGCTGGAACTAATGGTGTCTACTAGGATAAAGAGCGGAGGGCTCTGGAATTAGCCATATTGACTGAACAAAAACAAACAATAATAAAGTGGCCAGTTAGTGTTTTCTTGTATTAGAAACACACAATTGCTTGTTAAATGGAAAAACTAAAATTGCTTGGGATATGGGTGGGGAAAGAGTGCATCTTTCAATCATCTAGAGTGAAAATCATGATGGTCGACTTCCTTCTCATTTCCTTAGTATCAGTAACATTTAGTACAGTCCATATTTTCCCCACTATATTTAAAAGAAGGAAAAGTGTTGTTAAAATGAATGAGTCTTTGTTACAGTGAACTAGCTATCTGAATTTTCAGCTTCCAGTTAAACTCCTCATTTCCAACTTGTTCTGCTGATGTCAACTCGCAAATGTAAACAACTAACATTAGCAAGATTGTATCAGAGAACGGAAGTGGGAAGAAAGAGTTTGATAAAAATTATAAATCCATTGACACGTTAAGCACATTCCGTGGTAGTGTCTTGTAGTAATAAAGGGAAATAGCCAGGTCAAAATACAGTTTTGTAAGAACCAGGATTGCTAAAATGAATAAAAATGCCTTATTTCACATTTATGCATCATTAAAGAGAGTGGGGTCCTGAATTTGAATCTGGTTAAGGTCTCTGGATACAGCTTGTAATACAAATAGGGTGCGTCTACATTTACAAGATAGGTCAATTTAAGGAGGCTTAAGTTGACCTAAACTACTCCGCGTCCACACTGGGCTTTCGTTAAGTCAACTTAAGCATTTCCTTAAGTCGACTTACGGAAAAGTTAGGTCAACTTAATAACACCTCATTTTAGGTCAACTTAATGCTTAAATCAACCTTATTAGGTCAATTTAAGCCAGTGTGGACAGGGATTAGTGCCTAAATCGACCTTAAGTCAACGTAATAAGGTCAAAAAGGGGCTATGTCTACACTAGAAAAGTTGTCAACTTTTGTTAAGTTGACTTAATAAGGTCGACTTTAAGTCGACCTTATTAAGTCGGCTTAAGTTTTCTAGTGCAGACACAGTCATACAGACACATTTCCAAAAGATGCCAAGGACAGAGGTCATATTTGTAGTGTTCACCACCAACAGCTGGGGTGGGGGAGGGCGTGTTTTTTTAAGAGTTCAGCCTGTTGGATACAAGGACTTGACTGAAACTCTGGCTACTTAATTTGTTGCCTAAGTCAGAGTTGAGCTGTCCTGAAAATCTGACACTACCTGTGGGTGCTGAGTTCTGAAAACTCTGACTGTAGTATCTCCATGAAATATTTCTTATCCAGTGTGCCCAACCCAAACACTGCAGCATTTGCACTCTGCAAGAAAACCTGAAAATGAAACTGACTAGAAATACAAGTAACAAATTAGTTTCACTGTCCAAGCTGAGTGATACAAAAACATAAACTAGATTCAGCAGTAGTGAGAAAGATACTCAGGGGGTTTTTTTGTTTGTTTGTTTTTTAAAAAAAACAACTTTATATTTTCTAATCTCAGATGGCTCTCCAACACAGATGACCTTTATTTATTTAACAAAATTATTTTTTAAATCAAACAACCATTCTGGTTAGTACAACACTCGGTGTCATTAACTTTCAGTTTATTCACAAAGGGTTTATTTCTCTAGCACACTATTTTTTAAAAGTCAAGAAAAAATATATGTTCAGAAAATGGTGCTAGTCTGATCTTAAACCCACAAAACAAGGGAAAGTAAGAGTTCAGCTAGTGTTTAATTCCATTCTCCCTCTCCACCATTTCTGTGCTTCGCAACTGTGTTTATAACATGCCCTATGTGCTACAATAGCCAGACTTACACAAAGAGGTGGGATGAGAACAGAGTTTTAACTTTAAAAGGGGGAGAGGGAGTACATTGAAAGGATCCTGTAGGCCTTAAATTGGGGGCCCTCGTTTAGGTAGGGCTCTTTATTTCCCCTCCCTCCATCCCAGGTCATGGAGCAGCCATTTCATAGCTGCTTTTGCAGTAGTGTTCTCAGCTCAAACAAGTGACCCCCCTATAAGACAGCCCCAAGTGCTGAACTCTCAAAATCTGGCCATAAAGTGTCATCCTAGGAGCACTGTGCCCAGCCCCTTTGAAAGGCAGAAACCTGGGCCAGTGAATCCAGGTATGGTAGTTTACTCAATCACCCACTTCCCCAAGTAATGGCAGCAAAGTGTTTGTATGTAAAAATGGAAGGAAAGGAAAAGCAAGGGAATGGAAAGCTGGAGTTCGTTTCTTGCTTTTGCTCCAGTGACAAGAAATGATTTAAAGGAACAGGGCCACTTGATATATAGCAAGAAGACAAATGATTGACAAGGCATTGTGGGTTCTATACCTGCTGATGCCTCTGTCTTCTTGTGTGGACTTACAAACTGCCTTATGATGTTCTTCTTTCAACTGTTGCTGCCTTAACCCAAACAAACCCCAGGCGAAACTGACTCTACACTACAGTGGAAAAAGAGTGAAGCTAACTATATGCCAAGTGCTGTGGGGTTGCTGACAAAAGGATCAAAAATAACTTCTCCAAACGTCCAGTTCCAGTCATTTGAGGGGTTGCAAGCAGTAATGCAGGGCTTTAGGGACGCCAGGCTCTCCGCGCGGTCTATATTATTTTGGGGATTCTGAATAACAGTGAGTCACACGCTGCCTAGGCTGGCGGGCGATGAAATGTTGAGCTGATCTAGGACAACTTTCCAGCCCTAATTCCCAGGCAGGTTTTAGCCGTGCTCCGGACCGTCGTGCAGACCAGTCGTAGGGGTGTGCAGGCAGGTAAGGGCAGGGCACGTGCCACTTGCTTGTGCAAGCTCCACCACCGCTGACCGCCCGGCACGAGCACACTGCGTCTTTGATGCAGCAGCGCGCGGCTGGGCGGCTTCATCGGGGGGAGGGGGGTGTCATTGCATGTGAGTTCCGTACCGTTGCTTGCAAATAGGTCGCGCGCTTGTGATGGGCTGGGTAGGTTCTTCCTCTGAACCTCGCAGCAGCATCGCTCGGGGCTGATCTGTCTGTGGGTTTGGGTGAAGGGCTGCAGCGAGCCTGGGGGGTTGCACCGGCGGGTGGGGGAAGAGGCTCGGCGGCTGCAGGGTTCCACGAGTGGTTTGGGGAAAGACACGGGGATTTCACTAGCGGTTTGCGGGGGGGTTGCACGGAGCTTGGAGGTTGCACTAACGGTTTGAGGGGGGTTGCATGGGATATAGGGTATTCACTGACGGTTTGGGAGGTTGCACGGAATCCTAGGGTTGCACTGAGGGTTGGGGGATTGCACAGGATCCTGGAGATTTGCACTGACGGTTTGGGATGTTGCACGGAATCCTGGGGATTGTACAGACGGTTTGGGGGTTGTACGAGGGCTGGGGGTCGCACTGACGGTTTGAGGGGTTGCATGGGTATTGGGGGTTGCACTTGCACCGACGGTTTGGGGGTCTCACTTACTTACAGTTTGGGGGGGTTGCACTTGCACCGACGGTTTGGGGGTCTCACTGACAGTTTGGGGGCTTGCACGGAGGCTGAGGGGGCGTTGCACTGAGCTTGCCTGCTGCTGCTCCTTCCCCCTGCCTCTGGAGAGCATGAGGCGGGGCTGCTTTGGTCCCGGCAAGGAGGTGGTGATGAAGCCGCCTCATTTACATGCGGGAAGAACGACAGCCAATGAAGAAGCGCTTTGTGTGCTCTTGTCCTAGACGGGCAGGCTGGACGGCCAATAGGCGCTGTAGGGGCGGGGCGTAAAGGGGGCAGGCGGGGGACTCGCGGCCGGCGCGGGCCGGGTGCCCGGGTGCCAGTCGCAGCAGCAGGGCAGAGCGGCGGCTTTAGCAGCAGCGAGGGGAGCCAGAGGTGCGGCAGGTACCAGCGCCCCTTGGGGTGGGTGGCGGGACCGCGGCGTAAAGGGGGGGTGCAGGCCCCACTCCAGGGGAACCCCCACATCTCGGGTAGCCTCCCGGCCAGCGGGGGGTGGAGGCTCTCTCCCAGAACAGCCTCCTGCTTCTCCCCTCCCCGTGCCTGGCTCCCCCAAACCCTCCTTCATCCTACCCCCAAAATCCCAGGCCGCCCCCACCCTCTGACCTCGGCGTGGGTGTCTGTAGGGGGAGCAGAATTACATCCCCCCGAAAGGGAAATTGTTTTGGGGGGAGGATTAGACCCCCCCCCAGCAGGGAAAGTTTTCTAAATGAGTGTGTCATTCTCCCCGCCGCCCCCCAAAGCAACCCTATAGAGATCCTGGTCTAGGAGATGATGGGGAGCTGGAAACACCGAATTGTACGTTTATTGGAGGTGCTAGGTGAGAGCCAGGTGTAATTGGAGGTGCTAGGTGAGAGCGAGGTGCACTATTGGAGGAAGGAGCAAGAAGATCCTGGAGGATGGGTGGGCTGTGTGTGTTGGGGCTCCAGAGAACTCATGGTAAGTGTTAGAGTCTCTTGTGCGTGTGTGAGATTGGTGCATCGGGATCCTTTCCCTTGGGAACTAGCTCTATTTTATGGTTCTTTATTTTATTCTATTTATTTGTAAGCACTCTGCTTCTAACCAAGGATTGCAATTTGTTTTACAGAGCACCGTTATCACAATAAATGCAATTCTGCACGGGTAGGCAGGGCAGTGTCTGTTGGTTACACTGCCTTTTTTTGCTTTAGGCTGGGTTACTTTTTTTCTTGGGGCGAGCAGAATGTTAACAAAAATGAGCTTAAACTCTTGTGATGTATCTCTAGTGCTACTGGAGACTAGGCAGCGTCTGCTGATGCAGATAACTTCAGAAAAAGCGAGGTGAAAGGAACCAGTTAAATCAATCCTGGAGCAGACAATTGACAAGGGGAAGCATGTTTCAATTTTCAGAGCATGTTCATTTCAAATCTACCCTGTGTTTGAATGTCATTGGGGTGCGTCCAGCAAAGCCAAAGTAGATGGAAAATCCGTTTGAATCTCATTCTGCCCAAAAGAAATGAGTCAAGAGCCCTTGCTTTGAATCATCTAACTATTGTCTAATTATGTTACAACTGTGATATTTAAATGTATTTATCTAGGAATTTTAAGTTAAATTGACTGTGCATCCACATCGGTTTATTTCAGTCATTTAGAAAAGTTATTTATAGATCAGTCTTTGCTCCATAGCTGAGATTTCACCTGTTTTCAGGCAGAAATGTCAAACGCTTTTAGATCAACTGATTGGGAGCGGTGTACTTTCACTATAGGGAATCCTAGATCCTTTGCTGAAATACTGTTTTGCAGCTTCCTACCGCAGCACTCTTCAATGAATCGTAACATGGTCTGCAGTCATCATATTAGTGCAGTAGGATGATGTTTTTTTCCTCTGGTAATGAAAGCACAGTATTGTCACAAAATGAGGTTCTACTTAAAAATGCCTCATGGATTGTAAAAGTAAATGTATAGTCTGTAACTCGGCATGGGTATCAAATATGACTGAAAGCTCTTGCCCTCACCTTTTCTCTCATTTGATAGCCCTGATAGTTCTTTTGAAATTGCTCTTTTCCTCCTGTGAAATGCATAGCAGAGTCAGAAAGGAATATTATTTACTGGAGGAGTAGTAAGAATCTTTGAAGGGTAAAATCAGAAATATGGTGCAATGTCTCCAGTTGATTTATTCCAGTTCCTATTTCCAGTGATATATTCAAGGTTCCTGCTTTGATGCACCATTTCATTGATCCTCTCTGCAGGTGAAATTAATCATCTTAAACAGAGCTTTGCTAGGATCAGTTTCACTGTAGACAATGCCTTTATGATGTCAGTTTGGGGAAGCTTTTTTTCTTCAGATGAGTGAATTGATTCCATTTAACTACTGCTTCCTAAAATATCAACCTTTTTTAGGACAGCTCATTTAAACAAAGACTTTCTCTACCGTTGGCTGGGGAAGAGGCTTAAACTTGATTTCAAACACTTCTTAGTGACTGTGAATGTTGCTGAATTTATGTTAGAACTTGTTGTGATAAGTGAGATTGAAAACATAATTTACTCCATCCTCATTGATTAATTTTTATTAGAGGGGAGGTTACCTGGAACTGTGTGTCAACACTGCCCCATAAATATAAAAATGGACTTTGAACCAGAGAAATTCTGTTTGGCACAGGGAAAAATTTGACTGGCTCCTTTTAGCAGACTTGACAAAGATGCAGATGGGTGGAGTCAGAATAAGGTGTTCCTAAATGGAAAATCAGTGAAGGCAAGACTTATACTCTCAATCTTCAATCCTTCTTTGAGTCCTAAATGTTCTGGCTTTTAATATTTTCATATTCTATTTATGTGCTGTTTTAAACATTATAATATATCTTATGGGCTCTTGAATGACAAGTATTTGAATACCAAGAAGGCAGATAACATGATTACCGGGATCCAAAGCAGAATAACGAGGAGCAATTGGATGAAACGGAGAGAAGAGCAGTTATAGAACAAAGATATCGCCCCTGCCCGGAGATGTAATATTATATGTGAAGGGATGAATGAGGGCAACAAATATTTAGGGAGTAAGAGGATAAGGGAGGAAGGACGAAGTGTTGTGGTAAGACCACACTGTTAATTTAGACACACGTACATCTGGGTATTATGGTTACTTTAAAAAATGTTTTGAACATTCTGAGATTTAGCAGATTTAAATAGCAGGAAAATGCCAAACAGGAGGATCAGTTATTGTGGCGTAATCTTCCAATGGAGTTGAAGCTCCACAGGCTGAATCTAGGAGGCAGCGTATTTAGTGTTAGAGCAGAGTCTCCGAGTCAGATGCCTTTTGCACTAAATTTTGTCTCTTCGGGGAAATCATGTTAGCTCCTTATCTCTCGTTTCCCCATCTATAAAACGGAATAAATGCCCAATTGGTTATGAAGTATTTTGAGATCCTCTAATGAAATTGTCTGTTCTTACAAAGTATTTCCAACTAGGTTGGACAAAACACAAAAGAATGATGTACTACAGAGAAACGCCCTAATTAGGCAGGGAAGGGACAAAATAACCCCATCAGTGTATTTCATTTCTTTCTCTTACTAAGGCCTGATCTACACTTAAAACTCAGGTCAGTGTAGCTACCGCACTCAGAATGCTTCCATCAATCTAGCTACCATTGCTCAGGGAGGTGGAGTTCCTGTAGTGATGGAAAAAACCCCATTTCATTGCTATAGTGTTACCCTACAGGGTTACAGCGGTATAGTTGCACCATCATTGCTGTGCTGCGGTATTGACCGGAGTGTAGACATGACCAAATTCTACACATTGATGTACATTTTAAACAGTGCTTTACACAGCAGGGTTCAATCCTTGTCCTGAAGATCTTGTGTGCTAATGTGGATGAGACAGATGCAAGACAACCTGGAGATAAAGATGAGGGAATGGAGAATGGGGAGGAGTAGTTGTTGAAGAGAATGACAATTCTTGGGAAGGAGGAATTCTGAGAAATAAAGGGTTGTTCTGGCAGATTATTCTAAAACCAGTGGAGGGTGTGAGAGAGGGAGTAAAATTGAGGATAAGAAAGATGAGGACACAGCAGGCAGGAGAATCAGGAGGAATGTAGGAAGAGGAGAAGGGAGGAGAGAAAAGGATAGTATAGGAGAAAATTAGATCAGTTTTCATAGGGGCTGAATTTATATAGGGAGTTGATGTCAAGGAAAACAAGCTTGGATTTTATAAGTGAGAGGCAGAATGGGATTTTAGGAGAAGGGTAAGTAAATCAGAGCCATGGCAGAGGAAGATGACTTCAGCATGAGCTTTTTAAAGAGCCTGGAAAAGAGAAAGTTTCAATAAACAAGGCAAGATATTAAAACCATGGTCCACTCCTTGCTTATTGGTGGGACTAGAGAGGGAAGAGCAGACTTTTGTGTGACATTGCTGGAATAAGTAACAATATGAGTGAGAGACTACATACATGGGAAGAAGAATCACAGAAAGAGGAAGGGAAAAGTTCTCAGTGATAAAAGAAGGCAAGTGATGGAGAGGAACACATAGGAAAGTTCACATTGGTGAAGAGATTTTGAGATGGCAGTGGAGCATTCAAGAAGAGATGTCAGAGCTACTTGGACATGCGAGACTTGACAGATAGTAGAGCTAGAGAGAAGGTCTGAGAATCACTTTTCTGAAGATGATAGTTGACACACGGAGTTGCCGAAAAGGATGATTGAGGAGAGAAGTCTGAGGGATGCTGAGCATGAGGAGTTTCTAGAGAAGTGGTAGTGAGGTAGGAGGAGAACTAGAAGAGCAAACAGTTGAGAGGGCCAAGCAGGAGACTGACCATGTTTAAGGGTTAGTCTACGCTGTGTTCATGGGGAGTGTTTGCAAATTGTATAGACATACCAAAATTTATTTAGATTAAAGCTAATTTAAGTACTGGAGCCACGAAGTCATTGGAGCATGGGCTTTAGCACGGGCTGTACATGCCCACCCAGAACCCTGGGTATGTCTATGCAAACTACAGCTGCATCCCTTGATTGCAGTGTAGACATAATGGTAAAAAGGAAGAGGAATCCTGTTGGGTTTGGCTAGGAGTGGCTTGTTCATAATGTAAGGTATGGTATTTTCAGAGGAGAAGGCCAAAGTCTAAACAATATGCCAGCTCAGTCCAAGACCAAAGGAGAGAGATGCAGAGGAGCAGGCCAGGAAAGAATGTTTCTAAGGAGAGCGATATGGAGACAGGGAATGTCCAGAACATGAATCCTTCAGGAAAAAGGAGAGTTAGATTTGAGAGAAAACAGAAGAAGAAACTGCTCTAATCCTAGACATTTCTCCAACGGCTTTGGGATCCTAATTAGTGCTTACTGCCATATCCATTTTAGTTCATCACAGTCTTGTCTGTTAGGCAGTGTGAGACCCTTGTGTTAAAATCATTTGAAATAAGTAATAACAGCTTATTTAATATCAGCTATTTGTAATACAGTTATTAGACTGTGTCCTAGCTTACTAAATCTGTATTTACATGGAGTGTATTTCTTAATTATTAACACCTTTTTAAAAGCTTTTTCCTATGCTGTTAGATATAGTAAAGGGTGAAAGTATGCCCCCAGGAAAGAACTTTTATCCTAAAATTTAAGCTGAATCGATTAAATGATAAACACTTGAAAAAAGATTAATGTAAGCAGTCGCAAATCAAACTGTGTCGTTCTCGAACATGGCTGTGTTACCATGTTACAAAGTGGGCTTTAGTGACAAGAGTTGTTTAAGCTTGTGTGAGTCAAAAAATTAACTGTTTTAAAAAATGCATATTGCAACATGGAAAAGTCTCTTTGTAGTTATACTGTTCTAATAAATGTTTAGTGCTTTATGGACGTAAGACTGTCCCTGCCCTGAACAATTTAGATATAAATTCTACTGGGCTGGTTTTGATGTATTGAGATTGTGTGTAAATGTGGTTGTCGTCATGACAAAAGCGACAAAAACATGTTTTGAAAACATCCCAATAATTTGATGTATTATATCTTTAATCCTCTGCACAGTGGAGCCCTCAGTCCGTGATTGAAATTGTTTTTCAGACACTGCATCCAAAAAAATTCAGGGACCACTTAAAACCACATTCATCAAGAGCAATTTGCTGGCAGTAAGATTATACTATTATTATTAATCCAGAATTACAAAATGTCCCTTATTTAAAAGTTCACATGGTTTTTTTTCCAGAAGACTAGCATTGTACATTTGATTACCAGAACACAAATAGTAAAATAATAGCTTCCAGAAGCCCTGACCAGGATTGATCCATGTTGGACAAGGTGGTGTAAAATACTGTAGTACTTGTATTTTGACTGTATAGAATAATCAGGTGATGTTGGCTCAGCCTCCTGAGTGGGCAGGTTATGTATTACTATGTGAAACCTATTGAATGAGTGAATTTTATGAAGCGCTGATGTTCAGTGTCACTGACACGTAGGAAAGTTTGCAAAAACTTCTTTTAAAAAGCCGCTCCTGTCTGTTTCCTAAGCAAGACATCAGAAAGTTAGCTTCATCCATCAGAGGTTTTGACCAGCTCTGACTGCCGCTTGGGGGAGCTATAACAGCTTTGAAGTGCAAATGCCTGCTTTGATCTCATTCAAATAAATGCAAAACAGGAAAGCCAGGCAGCGGGAAAAAAGATGTCATTTATTTTCTCTAGGTCAATCTGACAAAGAAGAATGGTGAGGGGTTCCATAAAACTTGCAGTTGGTCTGGTCTGTCATATGAGTAACAAGCATTTTGTCTAAACAGCAGTTGCAGTCGAAATAAATTTTTCTATTGTTGCAAATGAATGTATTTAAACAGTAGAAAAAAATATGTAGCAAAATAACCATGGGTTTGTAAAAAGCATTGGCCACCCCAGCTTTGGATGATACAGGCTCTCTGCCTAACTCTTAGAAAGAAGCCAAAATTAAAGCATCTCCAATGGGCTAAGAAGTGTTTTAACTGCTCTTCTTTCGTTCCAGTTTTGCTTTTATAAACTCATTTCATGAAAAGGAAGTTGTGGGCAATAGTGAAAACTCTAGTCAGTGTCATCTCTTCTCTGATAAGGTTGGTAAGATTTCTGGGTTGTCACTCCAGTCCCAGTGGAAACAATCATTTGCTCTGACTCTTTGAACTAGTTGTTTCAGAAAGAGATGTTCTGCTGTCTCCCTGTGACTGGAGAGGAGGGCCAGATTTGGGGAAAAGGTGCCCTCCCTGCAGAGATCTCCCCATATCAGATAATGCTGATGCTTTTTTTCTGCTCTGCTGTCAACCCCTGTGTCTTCTAGGGAAGTGGGGGAGGCCCAGAGGCAGGGAGAAGGGAGCCATGCTGCTGGTGGAGAACCTGTAATATAGACACCGTGAGCATACCATCCTTCTAAAGATGCTCCCAGGATCTGTGGAGAGAATTCCATGGATCTTGGAACCACCATAGGTTATTGGGGCCAAGCTGTGTTACGCAGCCTCCCTAACTTCCATGTCTGATTTTGGGGAAACTGAATTGACGCTTCCAGGCCCTCCCAAAGGAAGCTTGATTCGAGTCTGCAACAGTTTCCAATTTCAGCATATACAGGAATTCTTGTTCACCATAGCGTAAAGTAATCAGTATAAACCCGAAACTAAATCAGCACTAAAACACTATACATTTATGTACAGTGGGCTTAAAGGAGTATCAGGTGTACAGCTGTTAATTGGGAGGCTGCACCATGGTGCCTTCTGTCGGATTGCCTCATCATGGTCCTACAGTTTGCTGTGACGGAAAAACGTGGGGTTAATTGCTAGTTACTTTGCCTCATGTGGATACACCTGCAGTCTTTTTAGAGACCTAAGTTTACCACTCAACAGTGCAGACTCTTCTGTCTTTACAGGGAGCTACTTTTACTGTGAACCCAACCTTACAGCAAGGTGCATTGTCTTACAGACACTTTCAGATATTCTGTTGTGTCCAGCTCATCCAGTCACTTACTGTATTTCACTTACATATCTCCCTAATGATTGTAGGACAACATTAATTTATGATAATCAGCCACCTCAGCTAGACTATAGAGGGACTAGAACAGAGACCTGGAGAATCGGGGCTTTGTAGGTTTTATTCTAAGATCTGTCACTAATCTTTGTAAATCACTTAGTTTTTGTGTGCCTTTGTTTGCCTATCTGGGAAATGGGTATGGTCTGCCTTTCAGTGGTTTCTTATGCATATTCTTTGTAAATCACTGTGACATTCTTGGATTAAAGGTGCAGTATATGTTCATAGTATTGTAGTAGTCGAGTGTAGGATTTCTAATATAACTAGTGTATAGGGAGCTAGGATTAAAACCACTTGAGCCCCAGGATTCTGCTTGTACTGTACATAAACGTAGTGCCTAAAGTTCAGCATATGTGTAAGTCTTTGCAGTCTGCGGGTTTAGTGATCACTAGCTTTTTTGAAGTGTCCCATTACATCCCTAGCTAAACTTTTTCGTATGCTTGTGCCCTCCCTACTTTATTGAATTTGGAAAGGGTTTTTTCTGGGACTAGCCTCTTCCTCCAAATGGATTCTTGCTTCTCTCTCCTTTCTAAACTCAAATACTGGGTTTTCAAAATTCATCCTCTCTTTCAAATCAACCTAGAAGAGATTTTTTTGTCCCTGTGGATTTCCCATTTTAAGTGTCGCTGCTCTGTGCTGACGTTGATTGAACTCATGACCGTATTCGAATACTCATCGCAGATGGCCTGAGCTCATTTTTACTCTGATTCTCTGCTGAGCTGCTTGATTTGACTCCTGAGATTTCAGGTGGCTTTCCATGTCCTAGTGTTCTTGCCATTTCCCAGATACAGTGATTTTGGTAAATTGGTTAATCTGTCTCAATCTGTGTTGCATGTAAAAATCCTCAGAGCGCAGAATTGTTGCCATCCAAGCAAATATACCCTTTCATAATGTCCATTTGATAAGTGTACATCTAAACATACGTAAAGTATATGAATTGTTTTGCTAGAATGTGTGTATTAAAAGAACGTCCAGAGGGTCGTCATTTTCAATATTTTGGTTCTTACTGTTTATTTAGTAACTCCTTGGCCATCTGAAACAGAATAGAGCCCTTATTCCCCACTTAGCAGTACCCTGGATCTTTGCAGTGTAGCTCCTGAATGCTAGATTGCTGGAACCAAACAGCTGTTTTTTTAAAAAATATATACTTTATTTTTAATTTAAAACTAATTGGAAACAGTTGTTAGGGAGGAAATATTAAATGGATATGGAATTTTCAAACAAAATAATACTGTTTGGGGGCTATTCAGTGGCTCCTTTAAATAAATCAATAAATATCCACTCGGTGTTGGCCCAACGAGGATCATTGAAGTTATGGGGAATCTTTAGTGTGGACATCAGTGGGAGTAGTGATAGGTGAACACAAAGTTCTTTGAAGACTGTCCTCCACGTTAGGCACCAGAGACAGGCACTCTTCGTCCAGTAAAATGGGTTTAGCTTTCTTTCCCAAGTCCGGAAATGCACATATATGTCCATGTTCCGCACTAACAGTTTGCTGGTTGCTGGCTGTGCTCCAGCCGAGGCCATGTTTTGATTGTGGACACTGAAATTAAAATAAGCTAGAGCTATTCCTAGGAAAAAGGGACCAAACAAGACTAATCATTATAGATGGCAAAGATAGGTTGGAGTAACAGAATAGCAAGAAGTGCGTAGTGGGATACTGGAAGCATTTTCACACCTTTGTAAAGATGACTTTATGTAATCTGATGAGGCTTTCTGTTATGTTATTCCTAACTTGTGAAAACTTTTGAAATCACACTCCCTACTATTATGTATTTAAATATAGGTAGTGTTTGGTAAGCATGATGCCATCATGAACTGCTAGATTCATAGTTACCCTCACAGTTGCCAGTGGCAGGAATAACAGGTGTGGTGTG
Source organism: Pelusios castaneus (assembly GCA_007922175.1). Classification (NCBI taxonomy): domain Eukaryota; kingdom Metazoa; phylum Chordata; order Testudines; family Pelomedusidae; genus Pelusios; species Pelusios castaneus. Next base: position 786,818 of record ML686211.1, read on the forward strand.
TGTATTTATATATTTTATGTGGGCATCATCACCCACTCAGGAAGCAAGAAACTGAAAACTCGAGGTTCAGGAAATAGCATATTTTATTGCATGTGTGTGGGGTGCTCTTTCCATTCAGATCAAAATACAACATGAAATTTAGAGGTGATTTTAAATTCCCTTGCATTGGCAGAAGCCATGAAATTTTCTCCTTTTTTGGAGGAAAGATGGACCATGGATGGTTCTGGAGTTTTGTCCTTTGTAATACAAGTGTCTCCCTTAAAATAAAGGACCAGACATTTTGAAATAACATTATGAATCTGGCATTCGTTTTCCCATCTTTAATGATGAAAGTGACCTTCCTTCTTGAGCCAAGATATTATGTCTAGGCTGGGTACCTGCTGCCTGAATGTTATGTTAGAATATGTGTGTTAAGTGGGATCCTTATAACACGTGAATACAATGAATTGAGTCAAAAGGAACTTGGCCTGTGCTAGTCCTTTTATTTTTAAGCAAGTTGGAAGAATTAATATGAAGAACTTTCATGAAGACAGAACTTTTGTGCCTTTTTATTGGCACCAGAAGCTTTCTAAACAACACCTGAATAAGTAGGCAATTTTTCTGTTTTAGTCCCGTACTGTACTCTGAACTGTACATTCCTAAAACTCCTGTATGATACATCTTTTAAATGTTGCTGCTGTTGGTGTGATCTCCTAAGGCTATCGATGCCTTTGGTTCGTCCTTCTTGAGGATCCCGGCAGGCCTTAGCAATTTTTCTGTCTGTTCCCGATCCATACTATACTGTTCACGTCCTTCTATTGCTTAAATGTGAGGGTGGCTTTTTATTTAACATATTTTAAAAACTGGTTGTAACTTGGGTTCTAACTAAAACCACTTGAAAGATTCAAGAATGTTAGGTGGGCAGAATACTTAGCATCTGTGGTTAGGACGCGCGCTCTCATTAGCCACACAACATGTATTGGGCTTCACCAATCTCCCTTTATTTTTAAAGTCTCAGGAAGCTGTAGACGCTGCTTGTTAGGTAGCTCTTCTGCTGCATCTAGGTGTCTTCGTCAGAAGTGGTACTTCTTGCCTGTTTAGACAGGGTTGGCAGCAATCGTAGGTAGGGTTGAGAATAGTAACAGGCGATAATTAAATACAATTGTCAGGTATTTTGTAATCCTAATGATGCTCTTACCTGTTGCCACAGTTTTGATGGCCTGGCCATTTATATAGTCAAAGTGGAGTTACAGGAAAAGGGGAAAGTCCAGTGCTAGAGTATGGGTTTTCGTTGTGAAGTCTTCGCAGCTGGGCTGAAACTATCTGTGCTTCACAGTTTTGTAAGCTAACTAATCACACAATGTGGTGTGTAAAGAACAGCTCATGCAGGATGGAAAACACTTCCAGAGAAGCGGGTATTACTCATTGGAGTGTCGACCTCACAGCCATGGCTAATATTTCCAATTATCCTTGTTTCTTGGGAACTCTAAAGCGCAATAGAAACATGAGATTTACCACACCAGGTTTGTAAGATGATTAATACTTTGCTGCTGCAATACGCTGTGCTAGATGCTTAAGAGTAAGGCAAACCCATAATGCACTTGCTCATTTATTACTGTTGTGCATGGTGGGGTGGAAATCCCCTCCCGCCTCCTATTTCTTATGATAGTGGCACTGCTTAACTCTGGTAGAAGTGTCTTTGAAACGTTCCTTTTAGTGTTCCTTAATTTAATTGTATTTGGAATTGAAATGAAACCATGAATCGAACCTTGCCAAAAGAAACAAGGAGTTCTGTGACTCTTTTAAAGGCTAACAAATGTATTTAACACAGACGTTTTCATGGGCATAATTCCACTTCCAAAATGCCAATGGCGAAAATTGCCAAAATGCCAGTGGCCGCCTGTAGATGGTGCTGTAGCTACAGGTTCTGATAAGGTTGCAGGGTGGTGGCTGAAACCCCTCAATAGACAGGGAGCTTTGGTGGAAAAAGAATCACCATTGTTGGCATTCCTTTGGCTGTTCCTATTCTCTTATAAGGTGCCCGTCACTGTCGTGCGTGGGAACATTGTATGCGATCTAGACAGTTGGATATGTTTTCCCAAGAGGTGGGCAGTGCACCTTACATGCACCACGACCTAAATTAGGAAAATGTCGGCCAAGAGACTAATTGCTAGACGAGAGCCCAACACCTGTCGGTAGTTGAGAGCTTTGGAAAGGGACATTTAAAAATGCTTTTATTATTTGTGCATATCTTCAGCAGGCAGCTGACGGGCCAGCAAGTTACAGGGCTGAAAGCTGCTGGGTGGCCCCAGGTGTTTACTCTCTGATGGTTGCTGTCACTTCCCCTGAGGGCTAGTCTGTGCTTAAAAATTAGAAAGGCACAGCTGAATCTGGCATAGCTGCGCCACTGTAAGAGTGCTTGCGTGGCCACATTATGTCGACAGGACAGCTTTTTCACCGACATAATCAAAACACCGGAAAGAGCGGCGATAGCTATGTCAGCGGGAGAGCGTCTCCTGCTCACACAGCGCTGACCACACACGTACTTACGTTAGCAAAACTTATGTCTCTCGAGGGTGTTCTTCACACCCCCGGAGCAACCAAAGTTTTGCCAGAATTAGTGCTAGTGTAGATAAAGCCTCAAGTGACCTATTCAGGAGAGGGAGTGAAAGTCTCTTCAGTGCACCCCTTACTGAGAGGGAATAAAGTGGAGACTACACAATATGCCTGGACAGACAAGTGGTCCTGGTTTCTGTGACTCCCCTTAACTGTGAGCTAACCGATGATAATCTAGCATTCAGGTTCGTTTTAGCCCCCAGTGACCCATAATTCACACTGTGCATTTAGCAATTAAGATTCAACAATGTACATTGCAACTTTCTTTTATAAAGAGCTATTTTGATTATTATGACTTTTACTGTGGTACATTTGCTGGCTTCTTGCATAAAGCCAACACTAAGAAGGTAAGTATACCCACACAAATTTGATTAAACTGGTGTTAATTTTAAATCCAGAGCTTTCCCCCATTCCTTAAAGAGGAAAAACATCTGAACACTGAATAGGCTGAAGGCTATTCTGAAAATTACTGTACAAAGCTGTGACTCTTTGAATTCAAATTCTGGCACATTTTGAAGTACATATCTGACAAATGACATTGTTTTTAATGGAACTTTGTTCATCTGAATTGGAGATACAAACACTGAAAGGTACACACAGAAAAATGGAGACCCAAAGCTATTCTGACTATAGTTGAGAGAGAGAGAGAGAGAGAGAGAGAGAGAGAGAGAACTTTTTCTATAGAGACCTGAACATAACATTTGGGCAGATGCATGTCTCAGATTGAATTGAAGTTTATTTGGAGCTGCCTTCGTGTCTCTAATTCTGAAGTGGTTGCAGGAAGAACACTATGTGCCTTCTTGGGAACTGAGTCAAGTCTCAAAATAAATGACTAATGAAGTAATACAGTACTAAAGATTTCTTTTTATCAGTTTTGCACAGCCAGGGTAGTGGAGAAATCTGTTGCTTAACGGGAACCAAGCAGAGTGCAAATTATTCTATTTATTTAATCTTTGTTGTTGTTTTTCCAATACAGATCTGAAACCCTGCAGCTGCATAATTTGATTTGGAGGACAGAGAGCCAATGTCGGGTTTAAGAAGGTTATATTTTCTCAGAAATCCAAATTGCAGTTGGTTACTGAAACAAAGACAGTTTATCTCTGACTTTACTCTGCAAAGAATGTAACTGTAGGACTGCATTACAGGCATCTTAAAAAAGCCTGTCATCAGGAAAATGTCACCCCCCTACCCCCGCCTCTCTTCCTCTCCCACCCCCTATCCTGGTATATGAACACATTTTGTGAGGTCAATTTTCTTTCAATGCAACAACCCCCGGCCCCACCCCCCAAATCTGCTTTCTCAATCTAAGGCGGGCAAAAACACACCATTAAAACAGTTAAGGGAAATTTCAGCTGTTGCATTCAACCCCTTCCGTCTTCATTATCTAATCAACACACAGCTGCTTAATCACTTGTACCATTTAATGGACAGTATGTACCTATAGCTAGCTACTCCATGGACTGAGCGGGTTGTTGGTTTGAAAGGGACCTCAGCTCAAAAGCTAGTCAATTTGTTTTTCTTAGTTACAAGTAGCTTGAGGCCCTGTCCCAGACTCTCTCTGTCAGTTTACTTTATTTTTGTGGTTTCACAGTTTAACTTCTTTATTTTAAAAATGTGTGTCTCCCATGTTGCTGTGTGAAAGACATGTTGGAGACATGCTTTGCTGTGGGGCGCAAAACTGTCTATGCACAAGACTTACTATACAAAAAGTGCTGTCAGGTGTACAAAGAACTTGAAGAACTGACAAAAATAGATTTTTTCCCCACAGGTATATTAATCCTCAGTTACTTTTAATAGTTAAAAATGTTGGACAGGGTTGTGATTTTTTTTTTAAGGCTAATGGTTTTCCTTATTTAATAATGCTGCATAGAAGCAGCAAATAAACCTTTTTTCATTAACCTATGGGAATTAAACTATAGGAGCTCTGCATTCTGATGAAAATGTAATGCTTGCCTTTACAGAATTACAACAAGAAGCTGTGTGGATGAGTAGTTGAATTAGATTTTATAAATCTCTCTTTTAGCGCACAGAATTCTGAATTTAAACTGTGCTTTGAATAGAAGCTATTTTCTACATACCCATGTGGTGCTTTTGTTTGTTATTAAAATACAATTTTTCTTTTTTGGGGTGCATGTGACGTGGCTTTCACTTGGTTTGCAAATATAAGGCCCCATACCATAATGCAATAGACATGTGATTTGCAGATCCCTTACTCATTTGAAATCAGTTTTTAAAAAGTCAACCAAATGATTATTCTCTGCCTATCGACCGTTTAGCTTAGGTCCGTGCTTTAAAACTATGCCCTCTGTTATGGTTTAGGATTAATATAGTTAGAGAATCATAAATCCCATGAATTTATTTTTATGTATCAATTAGCTGTTTGCTGTCAGTACATTCCCATCATGTCTATTGGCAATTTCCCTTCTGTAGAGGAAAATCATTATTTTCTCAAACAATTCCAGCTGTAAAATTGTGTTAAGATGAAATCTTTTTGATTTATTTGTTTTTATGGCTAGACATTTTGTTCCTTTTTTCTTTTAACACAAGTTCTTTCTTTTTCATTCATACAAGCATCCAGCAGAGACATGCAAAGTTAAATTTCCATTTGGAACTTGAAACTGTCTGGCATGTTGATGTCTAGGAAGTATGAATCAGGACTGATGTAGTCCTTGTTTTGTTGAAATTGTAGCATGTATAATACCTGTCTGTCTTCATGCTGTGTGGATTATACAGCTGCATCCTGTTCTTTGCTTTGCATATTTTTCTGTACATTGGATGTACCAACACCTATGCAGTGCAAATGGCTTGTAGTAAAATTCCACTTGATAGTAAACAGTTGTGGGGAAAGGGAGAGAGCAGAGAGGTGGTTTGAAGAAAAAATTATGTACTGACATTCTTTCCCTGACAACATATGTGATGCCACATTTCTGGCGGTTGCTTTAGGCAGTCTGAGAAATCGTCAGAGTTCAGAGGAAAATTTAAAAAAATATATTAAGAGAAGGTCTGCAAATGCAGAACCTAGACGTAGAGAACATTCCAGAAAGTTGCTTCACAGCTGAAAATTGTCTTTTATAGTGCTTGTAATGATTGCATAACACTTTTCTAAAACAAGAGCCGGAATTCACTTCTTTACATATGGCTGTTTCAAAATCTGGATGAGGAAAGCATTTCATAGTGGTGACTAAATATTCTGGATCCTGGGCACATGAGAATAGGTTTGTAATCTGTGCATATTGTGGGATGCTTCATTTGCTTGTGTGCATTGATTACCAGCTTTCTCAATCTGGAGGGTTGAAAATGTTAAATGAAAGCCAATGTTTTCAACTGCTTGCACTAATGTGCTGGATTGTGTTTAGGGAAACAACAGATTTGCAAGACTAGAAGATGCAGAAACAAGTTCTGCTTTTGATCAGTTCCAGAATTCAGTAAGATTGAGTGGAGTTAAATAAGAGGAATTCAGTGTGTACTGGTTCCTTTTCGGCTCAACCCATTATGACTGGGAATTAGGATGTGTTCGTGCTTAATGTACAGTACATTGTAGTACAGGCTCAGTGTGTTGATTGAAGGATGGAAGAGACAGCCTTAACTCTGTTTGATTCAATTTGGCAGATCCTTAATGTGTCGTATTCAATTAACTTGGGTTATGTAGTTCTGCTGGAAGGGTATGAGGCCTCAACTTCCTCCTGTTTTTTATAACCTGGTTATTGTTGGTCCTAAATTACAGATTATGCAGGCATGTTAAATTTTCAGATTGTCTGTTGAAATGGTAAATAGCTAAAAATATGTAAACACTCCCCTCTCTTTTTCTTGAATTCCTAAACAGCTTTGTGTCATTCCCAATGGCTGTAGAAAGTAAATGTTAACAGCTTTGTTTGTGTATTCCCAACAGGAAGCAATTTGCTCAACAATTTAACCAGCTGATCTAATAGGCCATTGAGAAGAGTACAAGAGAAAGAGACAGTCATAGAATCTGGAGGTTAAAAATGGAATGAAAACTTTTGGTTTTACCAATTTAAAAACAATAACTTAGGAAGCAGGGTTTTCTTTCATCAAATTCTGCAAATGCCGCTCCATACTAAATAAAAGTAACCTTTCCTATTGCCATTAGAGTGGAGAATAAAATACACTGCTGTATCATATTTCATCTAAATTTTTATTCTCCAATTGAGAACATGTTTAATGCTGAGCACATGCATGAGTTTCTGGGAGTTGAGTGATTCTTAAACATGCGCTTAGCATGTGTAAAGTGATGGCTTAATAGATACGTGCTTCAGTCAATCAGGGGGAGATATTTATATTGATGCCATTTCATATCCCTTCCTTTGCACTTGTGTATCTCTGTCCCTCACACGCACATTGACATTCCATTGAAGTGAATTGCATATCAAGATATGTAGCACATCAATAGCACAACAGTCATGTTCTGCCCAGGTGTACAGACCGTCTAGAGAAGCTGTCAGTCATTTATCTTTCCATTGGCTTTAATGTTTAGGACCTTCCAGGAATATTTTTGACAGTCTGACATGAAACCTAATGATATCTTAGTCCTGTAATCAAAGTGATGGGAGAACAGAATCTGGTTAGGATAGGAGTGGGTCAGAAACATCCATTTCCTTTGTGTCAGATAATTAATTCCCTTCTTTTAGCCATAACACATGTGGTTCCACAAAGAGAAACTTCAGGCTTTGACATCTCAAGGCCAGTTTACAAGACTTCTTGCAAGCCTCTGTTTCTCTCTGCCAGAAGACTTAGTTAAATGCAAGGCAAGTGACAGCTTTTCTACAATTGCTTGTTTCAAATTAATGGAAAATCTGGATCCTAGCCAGCTAGACTGGCTATGCTTGTGTCTCTGGAAGGGCTGCTGTAAACTGCAGATAAGCCTGACCAAAGCACACCCTCTTTTATAATTACAGGCAGTTTCACTAGACAGGGGTTCTCAACTCTTTCATAACATGGATCACATTTCAGTAGAGTGTCTTGTGAGCCCTCTTTCCCTTGCTGTGACGCAGACCACCTCCCTTCCCACCCACAATTGTATAACATCCCTGGGGTGACTACGGTAATTGCTTACATAAAAGAGTAATACTAAGGAGGGACTGAATGTATTTTTAATGGTCTTGTAATGTGATTGAGCAACTGAAATAAAGAGTGCCAGCATCTATTGACCAACCAGCAACTCCTGCAGCCCTCTGGCCAACATGGATTCTGCACTAGATAGTTGATCATTGTTCAGACTAGGCTGGCCATAGCCTGCAATGGTAGAGGTTGGTATGAGGGATTGATTTAGGAAATGATTTCCTTCCAGATTCTTACGCCTCTGGTTCATTCGTTTTGGTGAGGGGAATGACCCAGTGGTTGGCATGCTGTGTAGGCGACAAGGAAGAGTTTATTCTGTCGTGACAGGTGCTAGTCAGAACTGTGGGAGAGTACTGCAATAGCTAGAGGACACAGGGAAACATTGTCCAATAGTTAGAGCACAGAACTGAGAGTTGGGTCCTCGGGTTTGATGCTTGGCTCTGCCGCTGGCTCATTTGCGTAATGTTTGGCAAGACTTATAAATCATTTGTGCCTCATCTTCCACACCAGTAAAACAGGACAGTGTGTAACTTTTGGTTTGGGGAACAGGGAGTTCTGAGGCTTTGTAATATTTGTAGAGAACTTTGACAACCTTGGATGTTGAACTGCTGTAGAAATAAGATAAAAATATTGTTCACAGAAGCCTTGTAGAGAAAGGAAAAAGGCTCCCCACTTATGGACAAGGGTAAGTACCTCTTTTTGGGGTGAGGTAGGGTTTGGTGGGTAGCTTTTTTGTTTGTTGGATTAATATCCATAGCTACAGATGAGATCTTAACACTGAATAAAGCTTACGGTGAATGTCCAAGGAAAAAAATCCATCTAATTTTTGGTTTTGTTTTGAATTGGGAAGGGAGTGACTTTGCCTAACTGCTTCTTTGAGTGTAGAGTGCACAAAGTATTTATAATTTTAAGAAAATGCATAGCATAGAGATGAATATCATTGGAGAAGAGAGTGGTAAAGGAATGCTGTCAAGTTGAAATGTAGTCAGTTTTGAAGAAAAGTTAAAGATAATTTCACATCTATATCTGACACGAAGTCCCTCTGCTGAGGTTTCTGGCTTGAGGACATTAAAGATTTTTTTTTTCTTTCCCCTGTTGCAGCATGTGAAACCCACAGGCAACAGGGGAAACTAACTAGACATAACATGCTTTTTACTTTTTCTGTTTACTTCATGTATTCAATAAAACTGTTTTTAGACCATTTCTCCCATTAGCATGGGTTCAAAGTCAACTGTTCCCCTTTAAAAGTCAGTTTAGTAAGTACAGATATCCTTAACAAATGACTTACCAGGGATTTATATAGGGAAAAAGAATTGTTCAACTTTAATAAACAGGTAAATCAGGATTTCTCCCACTGTTTTCTGATAGTCTCAATCCCAAAGACGAGTGGGAAAGTTTTGCAATTGTAACTACTTTAATAGATCTGTTTTATGTCTAAACACAGTTGCTTTCTCATTCTACGTCATGCATTTCGTTGATTATGCATTGCACAGCAGTGCAGCTACCAAAATAGAATGAGGATTTTAAGGAAATTGCCAGGAAATGTTTTTAAAACTTGAGGCAATTCCTTTCTCATCGGGGGGGGGGGGGGGGTATTTATAAAACATGTGGAGAAAATTATTTTATTGTCAAAGCCTCATCCAGTTGTGCAGTGAGGCTTGCTGCAGGGCTGTCTGTGATTACGCAAAATCTATACTCCATCCTTCTGTCACCTGTTGTCTCAAGTTTGCAAGAGACTTGGTGTTTTGCTTAAAGCTACAGCTTCTGGCTTTCTCAACACATACAAGAATCGCTTGCTCTCTTTACTAGGGCAAATTTTTAGCCCATTTTGTTGCAGAGAAAACCACCTAAAAGACTATCAATAAGGGGGCAAGGAGTCCCACACTTACTATGTTATGAATTTTTTTTGCCTTTTTTAGACTTTTCCTCTACACACACCCATCTCTCCAAGTTGTCTGTTCTTTCAGGTATTAGCCGTGTTGTGTATCTTTTAAAATGAGAATTATTTGCAGCAATGAGCCTCGCCCTTCTATAGGGAATCCTGCTTACCAGACATGCTGGGCCCTGTGCATCGCTTCTCTGTTGTCCTCATCTGAGATAAAAGGTGTACGTATTTTAGTGTAAGCCTGTAGTCTGTGAGCAGTGGAAAGCAGAGGAATGTGGAAGAGCCAAATGAAGGAGTTGGAAGTGGGAGGAGAATAGGTCTAAAAGAATAACAGGTGGTGGGAAGAGATACCAGATGGAGGGGGAGGAAAACTGTTGCTATCCCTCAGTGTTAAAATATCACAAGTCAGTACTCACAAAATTGCGAGATTGGCTTAATAAATCATGGGGTTCTTTTTATCTGACACTTGGTTTTGAACCTTTCCGAGTATGTGTCTGTGCAGCTGGAGGGGTGAATGCTAGGCCACGTAGTCAGACACGAACTAGTTTAGCTTGAGCTAGCCCACTAAAATACCAGGACAAGTAAATCGAGTACTAAAAAGGCCAGTGGGAGTGGTCTGACATAGACAGTGGTGCAGGCTAGCCAGCTGAGTTCAAGGCTGCCCGGCCCCCTAAGTCGAAGCTCAGGTGGCTAGCTTGCCATTGCCCTGGCCGCAGCATCCACATTGCTAAGCTCAGGTGACTCAATCGATGGTGTTGGGAATCACACCCTGCAGGTTCGGTGAAGACATAGCCAAAGGAACAGTTAGATCACGCTGTCAAGTTTTTCTCTGCAGCCATGTGGGTTAAAACCTATACTAAAAAGAGAAATGTTTACATAAGCAGAGGCTGCCAGGAGCTGAGGCTTGAAGAAAAATAACAAATGTCTTGAGACTTGTTTTACTGTGAGTGTCAGCCGCAGCGGGCAGAAGAAGCGAGAGGTTGACAGGACAGAAGTGGGGAATGGTGATTCCGAAAAGACAACAAGCATCCAGCGATTTAAGGATGTCAGCTCTCTGAGGCTGGAATTATCCCTCCCAGTGTGTCTTTATAGTGCTGAGAGTATTTTGGTATAGATATAGTTTTTTCAAAAGGAGGATAGACAAGAAAGGTGGACACAATAAAGATATTGGGGTTGCGGTACTGCTTTTAAAAATAGCTTTTGGTTTCGGTTTTTCCAAAGACACTAAATAATCCTGTATGGGAAATGGTTGACATGGGCTGTGGGTGTAAAGTGATTTGAGGTCCAGTGTACAAAAAGATTAGTGTTCTGAATAACTTTCTCAGTTTGTGGGCCCTGAAACAGCTCCTCGGGGATCTGGCTCATTTGGTTGATGGATGACTGGGATACTGCGTGTGGTTTTCCATATCCTTGTAAACAGAACTGGCTACTTTTGGGGGGAATGAAGGCATTTTCCATGTGTGTCTGTCTCTCTGACGGGGTAACGTGTGTACCTGTCAATTATGGTCGGTCAAGAAGTTGAGATTATTGTCCATGTCCTTGTCACCACTCTGCTAATCGTCGCTATAACGTGTGCTACTCTTATCATCTAGGAATGCAGAACGCATCTATATGTTCACTAACCAGAGTAGGACACTTCGGGCACAAAGTTCTGGTGCTCAGGTCTCTGTACCGGGTTTCTACTCTGCTTGGGTTCCAGTCAGCCCGTCAGTGGGAATCTTTCAAACTCTGAATTGTCTGGGGTTCATTTGCCTGAGACCATCGTTAACTTTTTGTTCCATCATAGCATGCTTTTGCTGTGGGTCCCCAGCGTTAAACTTTCCAGGACCAATGGCAAGACTCCTCTTGAGGGTGTTTTGTGGTATGTTACGCTGATTTGTGGATGTCACAATATTGCCTCAAAACACGGCAACGATTGATTCACAAGTCAATGACAGAATGTAAGACTGTGGGCCATGGTAACTTTATACCTCTTCCTGACTCTATTTAAGGAGTGATTCCTATGAAATGATCACTGATCTATATTGCTAAAAAGATCCTCAAAGAATTAAGAAGACTTAATAGCTGAAAACCCATGCTGTCCTACAGAGAGAGCTTGGAAAATCATGGGGTTTTTGTTAATTTTTTTAAAAACCAAAACTGGCTGAAAACTTAAATTGGCTGGCACCAGACCACCAGTCTGTGATGGTTGAACCTGATGACTGTCTAAACATGTTTGTAGCTGTTTCTTCGCTTCGCACTAACTCATCAGACATTTCGAGCTTCCAAGTGATGCTCCGGAACTCTTACTGTGTAGATTGTTGAGGCGGTGAAGTCCTATTGGCTATTCAGAGGAAACCTTGCATAGAGAAATTGGGCTTTCATCATTGGGTGTTGAACAGAAGTAACCAAAATTTGTTTCCAGTTACTAACAGTGAGGTCAGATTGTCTAGTCATTTTTGTGTATACAAAGTAAATACTGTGTGTTATTAATTTTGCTGTTAACAGTTCTTGGCTCATGTCCTCCATAAAAAGGGATGTTCCACTTTTGCATATATAGATCATTTTTGTGCTAATAGTTTTTCCTTCCTGCAAAGATCAAATGGAAGAACTTTTTGGTTATGTTTCCTCCATTGCTTTTCTAAAATGTTTCATGCTTCTCTGTGCTGGTAATCTAGTACTGGGTGTGGATGCCATAGTGGAGAACAGACCTGTTAAAGTAGAAAGTGCCATTCAGCAAGGTGTATTGTGTGTGTTTTGCCAGCATCCGTCTACTTTCATAAGCGCAATGACAACTGATGAGGCCACCAAGAATGAAGGTGAGGTCCAGACAGCAGCTCTTGCTGAACAAGGAGAGGACATCACACCCAATCAAGATCGAGGGGTGCTGAAGGTAAGGGGGTAGGGGAGGCAAATCAAAAGCCCGTCTCACTCCTTGTGGCTCTTTCTTGCATGGCCTTGGTTTGGTGGCTGGGGCTCTGACCCTGACCCCCTGGAGACATTGGGACGCAAGCCTGGAGGAACAGGCAGCTGATGAGTTCCTTTCCCAGCAGTGGGGTGGCTCAGGCTTCACGCTTCAGCCCTTGGGTGGGTGGCAGACTCTGCTCATGGAGCTTCAGTCCCCGTCTCCTGGACTTTTGACTGTGCTCCCCGTCTCCCCGCTGCCTCCTCTTGGCTCTGGTCCCTTCTGCTTCCCCTGATTTCCCCCATCCAGGGCTTAATTTGTCCCCCACCTCGCCAGGGCTGAGTAAGCCTGCCATGAGAAGTGATATTTGTATGTTTGTTGATATAATTTTTCACAGTAGACTTACTAGATAGAAATAAATAAATTACAGTGGTTTGGTGATGTCTGTATGCCTATCTATTTGTTTTTCCTAATGTTCATTAAGTATTTTAGGAAAACAAGTGAGAACAGCCACTAGCAAGAGAAGGTGGTCTCACTGTGAGGTCACCAAAACATTTATCCCAAGAATCCCTGTTTTACTGCTTGGGTCTATCTGATTGAATGTAACATTTTCCCCAGTGGTATCTCTTTTGAGCAGGGTTGGACAAAATTGGCTCACAGCTAGGTCCCAGCAATTTTCCTTTTGGTCACCAGAAGGTGCTCCTCCATTACATTGCTGTAGTGGAGCTAGGTGACATGCTACTAAAACTGGTCGCTATGGTGACCAGAAGCATTGATTTGCCGAGGCCTGCTTTTGAGCATACTCCATGTTCCCCTATCCCTCCTCTCCTGCTTTGTTTAGCTTAAGAACTGCCTGCTTTAAACAGTAGCGTAAAAAAAGTTGACAAACAGCAAGTGGAAAGATTTTACACCTATGGCGGTGGCAGTACATTGGCAGCAAGTAAATATTATTTTACTGACTAGATTCCTAAATATGATACTTGAACACATCCCCATATAATTGTGAAGCCTCTCCAGCCCTCTGTATTAATGCCTGTAAAACTCTCTACGTATGGTGGAAACTGTTGGTTTTTATTTTCTGGAGACAGAATAATAAAAAAAGATGAGTTAAATCACTCCCTCTTTAGGTTTCCACCATCACAAGCTGGAAGAGATCTGGTTATTGCAGAGGATAGCTTGAATAGCCATAGCAGTTGGGAGGCTGAATCAGCATCCCTAGTCACCATGGAAACAACTATGAAATATGCTGTGGATTCAAACATGGCATAAAAATATCTTGGGGAAACTCAGCAATTCTATTGAAACTTAAAAACAAGACACTTTTGCTGTACTGCCTGTTGGCTTAGATGCAACACTCGCTGGGTTCATTCTCTGGGGCTGTGTCTGTGCAAAGAACAGCGCATTGAGTGTTTGATTGCACTCCTGGAATCACACCTAGGATGAGGTTGGTGTGTGCCAGCATCACCTTTATTATTAAAAAATATGCTTTGTGATACGGAAGTTTGGAACTGTTACAGGGACAAGCGGTGCTAACAGCATAGAGCTGCACTCTTGTATCTAGAACGGTGAATTTGCCTGGAGCAGAAGAGCCATAGGGGTCTGTCAACTGAAGCGATCTCGTTGCTGAAACGGGCTCCTCCCATCCTCACCTTATTGGTCCTCATCTCTCCTAGATTGTGAAGAAGCCAGGGAATAAAGATGAGTCCCCTATGATTGGAGACAAGGTTTACGTCCACTACAAAGGAAAGCTGGCCAATGGAAAGAAGTTTGATTCCAGCCGTGATAGGAATGAGCCATTTATTTTCAGTCTAGGAAAAGGTAAGGAATAGAATGGAAATGCAATCTCAGGGATACAAAGCGGGTTTTCTCTGGTTAATGATAGTTGCTGGAACATAATTCTGTCATCAGAGAGATCACGTGATTAAGCGAAATGGACACAGGACTAGGAATAAGGGAAATCTTAAATGGTAATCCTGGTTCTGTTACAGTAGTAACTGTGTGGCTTTGGACAATTCAGACACTTGGTGTGACTGCGTCTAGTCCCCAGAGGTGTTGAGACATGTTCTAGGCCTGAACTTTCCTGATTCTGGGTGCCTGATTTCAATATCTCTGGAAATCTGACTTTAGGTGTCTTACCGTCCTGCATCTTGCATTAAGTCAATGGTTGCTGCTGAGAATGTCTGTGCATGCCCAAAATCCGATCACAATGGAAATATATATTTCCTTTCCCTCTGTCTAATTTTATAGACTATTTTACTGCTATTTGCTATACTGCTACTAATTGCTGCTGCTATTCACATAGTTGTATCTTCTTGCACAATGGTTTTTAAAGTGTGCTGCATGTGCAGTGTGACAGGGTTTTAATGGCATACCTGCCTATTTGTATCCTTTGCAGCCAATGGTAAGCTTTATAGCCTCCAGCTTGAGTAACGGCAGAGGAACTCTCTCATGACGTTTTAAAGTTTCTGTTGTCAGGCAGATGTCACTAATAACACAAAAGGCGGAGGGAGTGTAGCTACAGTGTATTAAAAATATAAAGGAGTGATTTCTAACTAGAATGCTTTTCAAAGCGCTTACGAGGTATCAGCAGATCTTTCAGACAATATGTTTTTGCCCTTCATGAGTGATAAATGCAGTTACAGTAAGATCAATGAAATTCTGAATGAAAAGGAATAGTTTTGGAGCATGTGACTTTTAATTATTATTTATTTTTTAAAAGTTTTGGACCATCATTTACCAAGACAACAGAGTCCTGTGGCACTTTTAAAGACTAACAGATTTATTTATCGCATGAGCTTTCGTGGGAAAAAATCCCACTTCGTCAGACGCTTTTCTCCCACGAAAGCTCATGCGATAAATAAATCTGTTAGTCTTTAAAAGTGCCACAGGACTCTGTTGTCTTTCTACAATAGACTAACACGGCTACCCCTTTGGAATCATTTACCAAGTGCATCTATTTACTAAGATTGCATTCCTCTTTTTGGCCCTTATGCTTACAGAATGGAAACTTTTCCTCTTGTAATGGCCTACAGCTCTAAAATCCTTCTGTAGAAAGTAGTTTGGAGAAGATGGACCAGACTTGTGGATTGTGAAGTTTATGGAATTCTGTCTCTAGAATTGGAGGCGCTAAACCAGAATAACATTTTAGTGCATTAGTCCTTCCCTCCTTGAGCTCTGATAGAGGGCCTTTTATGTCAGTTTGTGTGAAATTGGTATTGAGTGGCCCTCTGGTCCCAGACAGTGTCAATAGAGCCCTTTGTGGCGCCTCTGCCCATATCCTCTCCACAGCCCCACTGTAGTCCCCAAATAACACAGAAAGTCTTTTGATGACCCTCCATGTTGGGGTGACTGTCTCTTCTGCTATGGAAGGATATTCAACAAATTTCCATGAGCAACTTTTCTGCTTAAATCTTCAGGACATACACTTCAGAGTGTCCCAAGAAAATAATGACGGCTGGATCTGATGGATCCAGCTGCATAGTCATTGGGTTATGTAGCTGTTGTGACTCTTATTGCAGAGGTGGACAAAATTGGCTCACAGCTAGGTGCCAGCAATTTTACTTTTGGCAACCAGGAACATTCATTTGTCGAGGCCTGTCTTATTATGTTGGTTTAATGGACACAAGTAACAGCATAAATCCATAGAAATAGCAGAGTGTTAGAAAATGGACTCTATCTAAAATTGATTTTGGCAATTTCATGTTGTAAATCATTCCCTCACATTGAAGCATGTCCTTCTCGTAGGCCAGGTAATCAAGGCATGGGACATTGGGGTTGCCACCATGAAGAAAGGAGAGATCTGCCACTTGCTCTGTAAACCAGAATATGCGTATGGCTCTGCCGGTAGCGTCCCGAAAATCCCCTCCAATGCAACACTCTTTTTCGAGGCAAGTATGTGTAACTCCCTCCCTTCATGCATGCTGTTAAAAACCAATTCAACAAACTACTTGGATTCTTGAATTGTTTCCCCACCACCTTCAGTAACTCGTGCCAAATGTTTCTCAGAAATGTATGTCGAAACCGAAGAGGCAGCACGCAAACAGGCTCTGAAGCTACCAAGCTCAGAAAAGGACTTAACTGGGAAACATGCGGAAAATACTGATGCAGTTAGGAGACAAACGCTGTTAATTCTCTGCTCTCTGTGTGTAAATAAATAAAAACAGGTCAAAAAATGTTTTCACATCATAAAAATTCATTAAGGCCAGTGAGCTAATCAAAGTGAGAGCTGGCACACAGCAGTTTTGGTCAGTCAAAGTGGGCACATTATGTATGTGTTCCCTTGGCAAAACCTTGCAAATAAAAGCATTGGTGCAAACTTGGGCATCTTTTAATTAACGAAGGCTCAGACCCTCCTGGCTTTGGCTGTAATTAATTGCTTTGGAGGCTTACCAGTCTGTGTGCCTGTTTCATTGTCAGCAGACTAACCAGCCTCTTTCTTAGTGGTGCTGTGTCTGTCAACAGAGACAGAAGGGCAGCAAATATGATTGGGTGCATGGTACAGCTTGCATAGAAGGAAAGAATAAAAAGGTTTAAACTGTTCAGCTTAGAAAAAAGATGACTAAGGGGAGAGATGGGATAGAAGCCCATAAAATCATAAATGGTGTGGAGAAAGTGAATAGGGAAATGTTATTTACCCTTTACAGAACACAAAAATCAAGGGTCACCCAATGAAATTAATAGGAAGTAGGTTTAAAACAAACCTAAGGAAGAACTTCTTCACACAGTTCAGAGTCAGCCTGTGAAACTCCTTGGTAGGGGATGTTGTAAAGGCCACAAGTAGAACTGCATTCAAAAAAGATTTCAATAAGTTCATGGAAGACCAGTCCATCAATGACTACTAGCCAAAATGCTCAGGGATGCAGTTTATGTATCCCTAAACTTCTAACTGCCGTCAGCTGGGCGTGGCGGATGGCAGACTTTTGGTTTTCGGTCAGCAGATCTGACCAGACTTTCAGGTTCTCTTTTTTGACTAGACTTTCTAGCCAAAACTAGGCAGGGGATGGATCACTCAATAGTTTGCCTCTTCTGTTCATTCCATTGAGGCACCCGGCATCAAAAGGCAGGATACTGGGCTAGAGAGACTGTTTGCCTGACCCAGTTTGGCCGTGCTTATATCTCACAGAATTTACAGAACTCTGCATCACTGTTTGTTTGTACGACAGCCTTGCAGGATTAACAGCCTCTACTTTTCTCCTTTCTTTGTGCTACTTTTCAAGTTCTACATCTATTCCAATTTTGTAATAAATGTGACCTATTACCTAGCTTAGAGGAGGCTTTTAGGGGCTTCTTCCATTTGTCAGCTGAATTGGATTGTTCAGTTTTCCGCTTCTGGGACCAGCTGTTGCTTAGTCTACCTTTTAATTTGTTTGTTTTAGATTGAGCTGCTTGATTTCAAAGGGGAAGATTTATTTGAGGATGGAGGAATCATCCGGAGAATCAAACGGAAGGGGGAAGGCTACTCCAACCCAAACGAAGGAGCTACTGTAGAAAGTGAGTACTGGCTTGGCCACAGGAGTAAATAAACACGCCTAAACAACTGAGTGCAAATATCTTGGTGACGTGAAGTCTGTGGTGGAGCATTCCAGGGGATTTGCAGCCCTGTAGCCGTCCAGTGAGGAAGCAGGTTGGCAAGGTTGTTTATGAGAGATGCGTGGATGATCGTCTATCGTCAGGTTGCCAGTTTATATTCTGTACTGTCTGGGGTGACAAGGGCAGACCTTGCTGCTGTGCCAGAATAGGGTTCCTAAAACAACATGTGTTGTAGCCCAAAGACCTGAGTTTTCTGTTTGTCCAGTAGCATCCAGGATACTCATGGAGGGGACACTTGTGTGGCTTTATATGAAGAGGGTATGGGAGGAGCTGGAGGGAGTGGAAGAGAGAGGCAGGTAAATATCAGCCTGAGTGTCAGCATTCGATACGTTAGCATGCAGTTCTTCCTTGGCAAATCCAGCCATGGACGCTCCAGAGCCACTGGCTCATCCAGGTTTAATGGAGAGCATTAAACTTAGCAGCAGCCAGGTTATAATGAAATGGCCACCGAGTTATAACTCTGGCTCTGTTCTCTGAGTCTTCCCAGTCCTGCGTCTTGTAGAAGGCCTCCTCTGGCTTTGATAACAAACCAATAGTACATTGTGCAACAAGTTCTTCTTAGTTTGGTGTGGAAACATCAAAGAAAATTACTACATGAGCTGTATCTCCTTTGTTATCTTCCTTTTTTTGAAGATTTTTTCCATTCTTGTGTTGCAGTCTAAAAAACTGCTGCAGTACAGTAGGGGACAGTGTGCAGACTTCTTTGAAAATTGTGTGTGTGTGTGATTATAATCTCAGCCTCAAGCTAGCTACTGTTGCAGCTTTTACTTGAGTGCAATATTTATTAAATATTACACGCATGCATGTTTTGGCCTAACTGAGGCAGCTTCCTATTTCATAGGCCTTTTCAGCGTTTTGGAGGGCTCCATAATAAAATGAAGACTTTCCTTTCCCTCTCCCTGTGGCGAGAGTATTACTGCTGTCTTTGATGGCTATAGTTGAGGGCTTAGATTAATGAGAAGGGTCAGCAGTGTTATGGTTTAACTGAAGTCCTAATCTGGCCCAAAGGTAAAGTGAGCTGAAATTCCATTCACCTTTCTTATAGTGCTCTTTCCATCAATCTGATGGAGTAATTACAGCTGCTCTTCAGAAGAAAATATTTCACATGGTGTGGGAGGATAAAGGAAGGCAAGTTTTAAAAAAGCAATTCAACCATAGAACGAGAAACAGCAGTTTTGGAAGTCTGGGCCATTTGAATGGCCAAGTTATACATTTAGGATTAACTGGTCACCCTTCTCCCTGTATCAGAGCTTCTGTGCAGTGAGAATTTATTAACCTTTTTGGAAGAGGAGAAATCAATCTGAATTGTCACATTCAGCTTGTTAAACCTGTTAGTTTACACGTGTAGTCCTTGAACGGGACTGATTTTAAAGAGAACTTCTTTGGACTCTGCTATCTTGACTCTATCCATGACATGTTTTGGGTTGTGGCTCTGTACTTTGTAGAATTACCAGCTGTGTAATATTTAAAAACCAGACACTCTTGCAGAAGTGCTGGAATCTCCCATCCGCCCTGCCTCTTTCCCTGGGGCCCTGTGCCCACAATCACTCCTCTTTCCTCTGCTTCCCTCCTCACTCACTGCTCTTCCCCTTCCCCCCTCCAGATCAGGACTCACTTGCGGAATCGTGTTGGGGAGCTGCAGGCTCCTGCTGCAGTTAGGAAGTGACCCCGGCTGAGTAGAGGCTGGCATGGGTGACCTGGGGCCTTCCTGCCTCCCCCACCCACAGCAACCAGACTTTTGGTGTTCGGTCAGTAGATCTGACCAGACTGTCAGGTTCCCTCTTTTGGTCAAAAACTAGGCGCTTAACCCCGCTAGTGCATTGAGACAAGTTTTCTGTAAAGTTTCAAGTTTGCTTTACTGCATCTAAAACCAAATTTAAAAAAATCCAGGCTGATATGAGTTGAATAGTTCTAACTGCTGCATTCCCTTATTATTACTTTTTGGGTTTCATTTAAACATCAAAACCCATTATGCTTTTGAGTGCTCAGGAAGTTTTGTAACCAGACATGCACCTATCTTCATTAAGCCACAAAGTAACAAATAGAACAAAGCACTGATCTCATTAACTGCACAATTTTGGTTTCACTGTTGATCACTATATTGTCATTTGATTTATCAGAATATCCATTGAGTCAGGAAGAGAAAAAAATAACAGTTTAATCTGCAATTTAGCTCTTTGGGAAGCATAGATTCTAAGAACAGGCCATTGTGACCAGAGTCTGATGTCCTGCACGGCACAGACCGTAGAACTTCCCTCAAAACAGTCCCGAGAGCTGATCTTTTAGACAAATATATAACCTTGATTTAAAACAGCCTGGTATAACAGTTGTTCTTAAAAGATTCCATCCGAGTGGTGATTAATAGTAACCCTTCCTCACGTCACACGATTCTAAATCCTCCTTTATCCTTTTAACTATTTCAAAGATGGCTTTTCTTCGTGGCTTATTGCATGAATCTGGACAGAGGCATTGTCCGACCAGTGGAGTTTAGTGCTCTCTGAGCCAGTCTTGCATAACACACAAAGCCTCTGTGAGGCAGAAGTCAAGAACTGATTACTAAGCCTATTCCCGGTACATGTGCTGTGCCAACTGCTTAGTTCCGAGCAAGTTCCCAATGTGGCCTTCAGTTTCTTTCCGATCTAACTAGCTGTCTGTAGCCTGGGTTTCCTTAAATGTGCTTCCAGGATAGGGAGACCTGCTCACCCCTTAAAAACGGTGTTTTGATTGCTATCATATTGTGTGTGTCAGTCCTGTCATCACCTCTGAGTGCCCCCGCTCTAGACTCCACGTCAGACACATGGTAATGGGCTCAGACTCCCCTCTTGGCACCAAGGGATGAATAGCAATGATCTGTCGTAATAATTTGTTTTCAAACTAGACAGCAGTCACATTTTCACTGGTAAAATATTTCCATTCCATTCTTGTATTAACTCAGAAACTAGCACAAAGATACCTGACATCAGTGCTATGATTGGACGGGAAGGAAACGTGCCTTTACCAGAACTGTCATCTCTGGGTTGGATTTTCAAAGGCAATGTTATTAGCTTGTGTTATAGGGCGTAATTCGCAGTCCCACTTTTTAAAATTCAGGCTGCAGTAGAATTTTTGCGTTCCGCCTTTTGTTGCAGCCTTTTTTTTTCTGTTTTAATTGGAGTACAAATTGCAGTCGGCACATCAGGTTCGTGTGCCAGCCCCATTCAGAGCACACACACGAAATCGCTCTAGGCACGGCGAGAACAATAAGTCTGCTGCGGCTGAAGTGATGTTCTGCAGCTGGGGTGGGGTTTCTTGCTGTGTTATCCAAGTGTAACCGTATCCAAACAACCTGCTTTACAGAGCACTTAATTACCCTTGGAAAACGGAGCAAGAGACTAATTCTGTTGCCATTCTATTGACATATAATTAAAACAGACTAGAACTACTATGTTTATGTTGGGGGTTTTTAAAACACCTGAACAGCAAGTCTGTGAAGGGCTAGCTGGAAGCTTCACGCCATCTTCTGTGTTCTAATCATAAAGCTTCTGGGAAGCCTCAACACTCAAGGGAGTTATTCTGGGTAAAGGGGAGTATTTGTTTCAGTGAGCACTTTAGACAGCATGGAACTGGGATAGCCGGGAGCTCCCACTCCAGCTCACTCTCTTGCTTTATTCCCTCCAGTGATCCCTGCTGAATTCAGTGAGTATAGTCAACTGGATAGCCCCATTATTGTCCTCCGTGTTTTCAGGCTACTGTAGCAAGCCTAAGCAAAGGAGGAGGCTGATTTTACAAGGTCCTGTAAGGTTATCAGGTTACTTGTTCTCAAATTGTATGGGGAGAATTGGTGTGAGATGGTTTGTTTAAAGCAGCAAGCCGGGTTGACTTGGTGGTAGTGAAAGAGTATAGATCAGCACTGGAGTCACTGTGCTTCTGACTAGGGCTGGCTGGGATAACAAGAATGCTTTTTCACAATAAAACAGAGGTTTCAGAATCAATTTGTGTTCCTCCTTGAAACAAACCACAGGCCTTTAGAACTCTTTTGCAAAAAAAAAAAAAAAAAGAAGAGATTGATTTGGAGCAGGCACTTGAACCTGGGTTTCCCACATCCAAGGTGAGTGCTCTGACCCCCAAGCAATTGGCTATTCTGAGCTGTGGTGTTCTGGTCTATCTCTTGCGCTCTTGTTTCTGAACTCAAGAAGTTTCATCAGAACTGATAGGTTTCCATAGAGAGTTTCCAGAATTGGTATTTTCCTACAAAAGCATTTCATCAGAAACTTGCTGATCAGCTCTACACTCTGAAGTCGATGCCCTTTCATATTGTTCACATCGGGACTCTAGCTGTGGTGGGTTAAGCCAATAATCAGTGGGTTTCCTGTAGCTTTGTCTTGTGGTGTAGGGACCTGGGATGTTTGAGGGATCCCTTAGACCAGTAAGGGATTCTGTCCTTGTCTTCAAAGCGTCTGACCAAGTGGGATTTTCTCCCTCGAAAGCTCGTGCGATAAATAAATCTGTTAGTCTCTAAAAGTGCCACAGGACTCTGCTTGTTTTTCTGCAATAGACTAACACAGCTCCCCCTTTGGAACTTGCCCTTGTCTTGTAACTGTGAGTGCCTTCATGCTGTGCAGCTTCAGTTCGGATCCCTCACATCGGTAGCCTTTCCTCAAGCACAAAGTCTCACCCTAGCTGAGGTACTCTGCAGGCCATCTAGTCCCGAGTCTCCCCAACTCCATCCTCCCAGAATTTTTAAGTCCCAGCCACTTGCACCTCTCTCTCTCTCTCTCTCTCTCTCTCTCTCTCTCTCTCTCTCTCTC
>ML686211.1:809643-932133 GCA_007922175.1 Pelusios castaneus
CTCTCTCTCTCTCTCTCTCTCTCTCTCTCTCTCTCTCTCTCTCTCTCGTTCATTACCCCCTGAAGGCATGAAACGACATCCTGACACCACGCTTTACTCAGTTCGCTCACCAGAGACCTGATTGGGTAAAAATAAACAAAAAGTTTATTTAATAGAAACAACCCAAGTGGAGAGGTGAAATGGTAAGGGAGAGTGGACAGATGCAAGTTCTACAGAAAATACACATAAAGATTCAACTATAGGCTTCATACTTCCATATGAAGTAATATCTCTTTTCTAATGCAAGTTACCTATTGCTTTTGAACTGTTTCCAAGAATACACTCTGGCCATGGCGGGGACCCAGTATTCACAGACAGCCTTTCACCTTTGAGACTATTCCTCCTCAGCCATAAGATTGCTTTTAAAAGGCTTTTTTACCTGCAGCCTATGTTGTCTCATTTATTCAAAGTGGAGGAAATTCCCTCTGGACTTGATAGCATGGGATGTTTGAGTATCTTCCCTCTTTGGTACTAATGTTCCATCTTTCCTGGGCTGCACAATCAGTCATTACTTGGAAACTAGTTTGGTGTGAACACTTGGCTTGGGAGATTCCCCTACCCACCTAATTGCTCCCTGCCCTGCTGCAAATGGCAGCTGAATGTTGCAACACAAATTACCAGCACATGTTTTTATATCCATAAATTCATAAAACCCAGTCTGCATATTGTCTCATAATGCCCATCCAATTCTGAACATTGCAAACTATCTTAGAATACAGCATGCAGTCATTTGGGTCAGCTGCTTGTTTGCAGGGAGGTTTAAACCTTATGGGTATGTCTACACTGGCAATTTAGGTCGACTTAAGTAGCCTTAAATCGACCGAAATTACTCCCTGTCCACTCTGGACTTTCATTAAGTCAATTTAAGAAATTCCAGGTCGACTTAGTAAGAACCGCCGGTTAGGTCGACCTAACCCCTAAGTCAACTCCTTAGGTTGACTTAAGCACAATGTGGACTTGGATTAATAAGGGCAGTTAGGTCAATTTACTAAATCCCCGTTCAGGGTAACAACTTTAAGTCAACTTAATAAGGTCAACTTAAATTCAACCTTATTAAGTTGACTTAACAAAGTCGACCTAGCTTTTTCTAGTGTAGACACAGCCTATGTTCTCTCCTTGGAGTCTCTGGACCTTCATTGTCATATAAACTGTTACCAATTGCACAAAACATGTCCCACTGTGTTTTCTGGTTCAGTGACTGGTCTGTTGTGCGCTGGCCGGCTCTTACATTTGTTAACTGTAAAAGACCAGTGCAAGATGTGTCCCGAGCCTGTGGGGCAACTCCAGAGCGTCCTCTCAAACCCTGTCCTTTGTTGCAGCATTCCCGGCACAGCATCCGTGCTAAGTTGTGGGTTCCTGGAGGTTGTAAAGCTGCATGTCTCTCTTCGGAGTGGTTGCATTTTGTAAAAATTCCAAGCGCCTCTAATTGTATTTAAATGGCGGCTGGATTAATCATCCATGCTGTGGGCTGGAATGTCCCAAAACCACACAACACTGCAGGTGCAGAGATGATGCCATCAAGAATGTTAGGTTCACCCCGTTCTCATAGACTGATCTGTCTCATCAGAAGGCTGTGTACCTGCCCTGTACTGAACTGTAACTGTTCTGCTCAGGCAGAGGTTGACCAGCTGTCCCAGGAGAGTTCAGTAATTCTTCCTTTGTGTCATTATGTTACTCCTAGTTGTTTGGTTTGTCAGCCTCTGATCGAAAGGGATTCTCCTTCGGGTCGTACTGGAGTGCATGTCCACTCTCCCGGGGTACCAGTATGTTCAAGGTTGGCACTGTCTTTCTCAGCTTTCCGTATAAAGCCGCTTTCTAGGAAAAGTTACCTTTTAATAGCCATGATGGTGACTGATCAATTAAAAAATAACTAAATCAGTCTCGGCAGACAATTTATTCTAACATGCACACAAAAAGTCCATGTTGGGGAAAGGATCTGGATAGACAAATTATCCCATAAGAATGGGATTTGATCTGAAAATGGAACAAGTGGAACCTCAGTTTGTAACATGATAGAAGAAGATTTCTTTAAGCTTCTGTTTCATTAGTATCCCACACTGGGCAGCTTAAAAATATATATATGATTGACTGGGGATAAGTTGGGAGGGGGGAATTATGGTGTGAGAGGAGATGTACAGAACACATGCAGTCATTAGAGTATTGGGGTGGTTTGCAACCAAATATCACATATGGGTGGCTGCGTACTACCAAAGGATTCTTCAGTAAACCTCTCAGAGCTTCCTAGCAAAAATGGTTGTACAAAAGGAAATGAAGAATTTACTTTCTTATCTGTTGGCGGCTGCTAGGCTATTGATGATAGCCTCTCCCTTTAAAGAAAAGAAAAACAGTCCAGTTGTAGAAGAATGGCTTAAAAAAAATGGCTTAAAAAATGGGAGGTGGTTATGGAAAAATTAACACACCAGTTACTTATCCCTGCACTCCCTTCTTGGAAAAACCACACCTGTCCAACTCCTTTGAATATTAACATTTGTTAGACATGCTTGATTTGTTAGACATGTGTGATGAAAGATCTCAGACAGTGAGCAGAAACAGCCTGTGATGAGTCATGAGAAGATGCTCACTTTGTGATATGGTTGGTATGCCCTATTAGACAGAGAAACCTGATGCGATACTTGGGTATGTTTCTCTGAAGAAAAGCTCACTTTTGGAATGTTGATTCTTTTGTCTTAGATTTATATGAAGAGGGTTTGTAAACCTGGTAAAATCAATAAATAAACCTTCTTTTGTCTTGGATTTAGATGAAGAGGGTTTGTAAACCTGTTCCTAAATCAATAAATAAACCTTCTTTTGTCTTGGATTTAGATGAAGAGGGTTTGTAAACCTGTTCCTAAATCAATAAATAAACCTTCTTTTGTCTTGGATTTAGATGAAGAGGGTTTGTAAACGTGTTCCTAAATCAATAAATAGGTTTTCAAGAAGTGAGTAATTCCCCACCCGTTAGCACTGAGTAGAGGGGATCCTTGGGTCTGCAGGCTGTAGATCAGTTGCCTTATTCAGGCATCAGTAGAACTCATGGCTGGCTAAGGATGGTGGGATCAGATCATGACGAGGTGCCTATTGAAATTCTCTTAAAAAGGGGATATTGAAGGAACATACACCTTCAGCTACTTTCTTAGTAACTACAGGTGTTACTTTCTTAGCCTTGCTATGTTGTGCTGGGCAGGAGAGAGGGGAATGTTGACCCTCTTCACCAGCAGAAATCTGGTCAGTGACGGACTAGGTTTTATGTAAGCAGGGAGGAG
Organism: Pelusios castaneus; assembly: GCA_007922175.1. Taxonomy (NCBI): domain Eukaryota; kingdom Metazoa; phylum Chordata; order Testudines; family Pelomedusidae; genus Pelusios; species Pelusios castaneus. The sequence continues at coordinate 812,946 of ML686211.1, forward strand.
TTGAGCCTTCCCAACCCCAAGGAAAGCAAATTGCTCTGTGACGTATCTCATTGCAGGCGGTGTGTGAGGTGAAGACAGAATCTAGGAATATATCTCCCAACAGGTTCTCATGCACCCCTCGCTGTAGTGGCTAGGGACTATACTAAGAATCCAGTTCTCCGTGGTGAGACTCTGTAAGTTGGAACCCAATCTAAGTAATCATCACGGGCTTGTTGCTGGGATTTTTTTCTTTAAGAAGTGCTGTGGTAGCTGTTTAAGAGACTGCCCTTGGCTGTAGAGAGTAAACTTTTAAAGGCAATTTGGTGGTTACTTCCAGGAGACTTCACCTGATGTATAAACAAACATCATTGTGATGACAGAATTAAAAGAAGAATATAGCATAGGTGGTGTCCGGGTGTGGTAACACTTGGTGTCTAGCAAATAAGGAAGGATTCTTGTAGCCAGAAGCTATGTATCTGTTGTTACTGTATCAAAACAGAGCTAGGTCATTCCTTAACGATTAAATGTTAATCTTGTATTTGAAGTCTTAACAACAGGGACCTTGGGTTTCCTGTGTAAAGTAGAGAACAATCGCATGGCACTGTGTCGAAGATATGCAAGTGCCGCTATTCGCGCTCCGTGGTGCAATGCAAGGAGCTGTGTCCAATTGCAGGGTGTCTGTCCAGTAGAGTCAGAGCAAGAGGAATGTGTTAGTCATTCTGCAGCGTATCTGGTACGGTACCCTAACCTTGGACAGAAGGTGTTGCTCAGTTTGAGTGCATTGCTCTCCAACACTGCTTGTTTCCAGGCCCTTCCCCTACATGTGCAAGTGCAGATCCAGCCAGTTGTTGCACTGATGATATTGGGCTAGCTTCTGCACACCGTTCTGCGGTATCCCCCTAGCTATAGTTGTGCTCAAAGATTGCTGGAGGAGTTGAGGCAATACCCACAAATGGGAGCTAGGTCAAGACCGTCAGACTAGCTCTCTCCATTTATCCAGGTACAAACATCTCCCAGATGTCCAGGGACAAAATGCGCTTACTTAAGACTGCCCTACTTCCCAAGTGCAGGGAGTAATTAAAATTAACTCTCTGTTTGAAACCAAATTGTTGTGTTGGAGTACTGTGCTGTAACAGTGACAGTCTTTAATTGTGCAACTCTACTGGCCCTGTGAAATACTTCTGGCAATTTTATGTGCCTTCCTTGAATCTCATGCTTTGTCTTGCTTCCCTGCAGTCCACCTTGAAGGATTTTCTGGTGGCAGAATATTTGACTGCAGAGATGTGACATTTGTTGTCGGAGAAGGGGAAGACCACGACATACCAATTGGAATTGATAAAGCCCTAGAGAAAATGCAGAGAGAAGAACATTGTATCTTGTACCTGAGACCACGGTAAGAAACTCTTTGCTCGGGGTGAGGATTATCTGTCTGAGCATCCTGCAGACAACCTCAGTAGCAGGCTGATGGGCAACAAATAAATGAAATAAATAATTAGCAGAAAGCAATCTGGAAGACAAGGGTACGCTGGAGAATATCATTATGGTTGACATTGCCATCCTCAAGTGACTTTACAGAGTGAATGGTAAATACATCTTAAACCTACAGAATTTTTGGTAGAATAGATCCTTTCTCTAGGTAGTCTTGACCTTGCATATAGGGCCTAAAGTTTTATAAATGACTGATGCTTTTGAGTGCTGCAATTCTACATGCTCAACTCTGAGGAACCTGAATATTTTCAGAGGACAAGTATTCAGCATTTCTGAAATCAAACTCCTTCAGAGATGATTGCTGGGGGAGTTGAGGCGAATACTAACAAATGGGAACTAGATCAACACCATCAAACTAGTTCTCTCCATTTGTCCAGGGACAAAAGGCACTTAATTAAAACTGCCAAACTTCCCAAGTGCAGGGAGTAATTTAGATAAAAACTGAGTCACCAGATAGAATTTACTCTTGACAGCTCAGAGCAGGGTCCTCAGATAGTTGTTTTGGTTTTTTTAAAGAAAACCATAAGATGGAAATGTGTATTATGTGGATCCTGTTACTGAGAATGAAATGTTTCTTTCATAGGATCCTCTCTACAAATGCCCACCCCTAGGATCTCCTAGGAGCTTCCTTGACCTGTAAACTGATATTTTCAGTTTCTGGAAAGTTGACGAGCATTGTTGCACCTGTGTGAAACTCTGTTGGCTTACCTAACTATTGAATATATAATCGCATCTCATTTTTTGTTGTTCATAGTATTCATAAGATCGGTCACAAACACATGATTGAGGAGAGTTGAGTTGTGAGAGAGTTCTATTGTTCAGATATTTGCATCTGAACTCATCAAGGAAATGCGTCCCTCACAATCAGTACAATCCACTGCTTGCTTTTTGCGGCTTTGCACATACCAAAATAACATGCATGATGGTTGGTGATGGGAATATTCACATGCACACAAAGCATCCTATGATATAGCAGATCTTTATCTTCTGTTTATGGAATGAAATCTTTTTGTTTTGATGTATTTAAATAACATTGGGAGGGGGGTGAATGGGATCCAGTTACTGATATAAATTTAGGCCAAAAGTGTAAACTCTTGTTTCCAGGCTCTAGTGCCTAAATATGGATTAAGGTGCTTAAATTTAGAGCCCTGAGAATCTGTGGATATCTACAGGTCATTTTTATAGATCGCAGATCAGATGTGGGTACAAATTTTGTATTCATGCAGGGCTCTCCTTAACTTTAAGTAGCTTGGCTTAATCAGAGGTACAGGAAAAAGAGCGCTGCCTTTGAATGAAAAGGAAAACACCCAATTCAGTGAAGAAAGCAGAGCTGAAGATCAGGTGGGGTTAATAATCCTTAAGAGTATGTGTGATGCATCCCATTGGACTGCCAGGGAAGAGCGTTTAATCCAGGCTCATTTCTAAAAACAATAATGCCACAGATGAGAAACTTGGCTCAGTCTCCTGTTCTACATCTGGCTTGTCTCTAGAGTCTGATGTGTAGTTCCCCACTTGTAGCTCCTTGCGTACGTGAATATTCAGAATACTGAATGAAGTTCCTGATCACACACCCTTTCCTCTGAAGCTTTATTTTTATGCTGTGTTTCAGATATGGGTTTGGCGAGGCAGGGAAGCCTAAATTTGGCATCGAGGCAAATGCTGAGCTTGTGTATGAAGTTACACTTAAAAGCTTTGAAAAGGTGAGAATAGAATTTCTCTCAACGGACACACACACTTTCAAGAACTACAGGAAGCCACTCTGCACTGAAAGTGTTTAACACTTTGCCTCTGCAGCGGCTGTAACACCGTCCTGGTAAAGCAGACACGTCAACAAAGATCTCAGTGTTCTTAATTTGTTCTCCTATGTTGGTTTGTTTTATTTTTTTGGATGTGGTTCAAGACTTGTTCCTTTATTTGTTCCTAGAACTGTTCCCTTTGTACTTTTTTTCTGGGCTGCAGACAAAAAGGTTCACGTCCTGCCAAAATGCTCTGAAAGGAGGGCAGGGCTAGACTACTGAACAAGCTGTGCCCTCTTCGGGAGGCTGGAAAATGCACCCGTGTTTGTACAGTGCTGTTGAAGAACAAGATGTACATGAGGCGGAACAGATGCTGCCAGGCTCAGTCCTGGGGCATGTTTGTGGGAGGAAGGCATCTGTGCCTGGCTTCCCTCCCCCATCTCTTAACTTGGGAGAGGACAATTTCCCTTCTCGCTGCGAGACACTTTACCCTTCCCTCTGATGCAGGCTGGGGCATTGTTTGAAAGGGTGTTTGGAGCACATGGGGTTAGACTAGACCAGCCCTGTTAAACCAATGTCCTCTTAACACATCTTAGGAACAGAATGGCTTTCTTTAACATGCAGCTAGTCAAGGAGAAATCCGAGGCAGCTCCATCCACTTGATCTGAAAGACTTGAGTCTCAGGTTACAGTACTGACTGTTCATTTTGACGTTAGTGCCTTTTTAATTCCTCAAGCTGAATGAATCTGGTGGACAGATCAAGGACTTGTTATAATTGTAACCCCATAGTTACCCTTGTGATCCAATTGCCTCCAGCGAGCAAAGTGGCTTCCCCAGGACACCAGAGAACAAATGTCTTCAGACAATAAGTGAAGGTTGGCATGGCAAAGAATAACAGTGTGGCTTGGAGCCAGCACGTCTCGAAAACTGGCTTGGTAAAAGTCAGCTTCTGTTCCTGGGCTAAGGAGACGGGAGGTGGGTGAGGCAATCTCTTTTAATAGGACAACTTCTGTTGGTGAAAGACAAGCTTTCAAGCTACAGAGAGATCTTCAGTTTCACCTGTGTAGCTCGAAAGCTTTTCTATTTCATCACCAGTAAAAGATAATATCTCATCAGCCACCTTTTTTTCTCTAATATCTTGGGCCCAGCACGGTTACAAGTGCACAACAAACAAGTTGGGAGAAGGCGCCATCGTAGAAGTCAGAAACTCCAGCTAGTATTATGTCCTGTCTCATCTTCTAACAATTGTTATAAATGTTTTCACACAGGCCAAAGAATCCTGGGAGATGGACACCAAAGAGAAACATGAGCAGGCTGCCATTGTCAAAGAGAAAGGGACAGTGTATTTCAAGGTTTGTAAAGACTTAGTAGAAACTGGGTTGCCAAGAAATGAAACTTGGCTTCCAGTGTAACATTTTCTTCAATTGCTGGAGCACCCGTTAGAGAACTATTTAAAGGGCTTGTCCACCTGGGGAGTTAACGTGCAGCAAGCCAGGGCTTTGATTTTTACAGTGCACCAGCTTCTGCATGCTGCTAATCCCCATCTGGATGCTCTCATAGTGCATTGAAGAGCACCTTTGTGCTTTAACTTAATGCGCTTTAAAGTGGAAGAAGCTAAACTGTCCGAGGGCACTTTTAGGGCATGGGGAGAGTGCCCCAAATGGGAGCTGATGTGAAGTAGCTGGTGTGCTGTAAATTCACATCCTACCTTGCTGCGCACTAACTTCTATGTGTAGATAAGCTCTAAAACATCACTGACCAAGCATAAGGTGTCACTGTTTGTCCCTTCCAAACAGTTCTGGCCCCAAGCAAGGCCAATGTTGCCTCCTCCTGCCTTCTTTCCTCTCCTCTTCATAGGACCAATGTGCCCTACTGCAAGCTTGATTTTTCCCAGGTGGAGTAGCACAGAAGCCTGAGGAAGGAGCTGCGGTGTAGGACAGCAGTTTGACATTAGACTGTTCTTGCCTGATACGTTTTTCTTACTGCATAAGGAACTACCTCTGAGAAAGGTCTCTTCATTTAACACTACCATCTGTCTTTTTGGGCACTGTATGCCATAGCCTTATGACTTCCAAACTTCGTATAGTTTAAATTTACAGTGTGTTAATAAGCATAATCTGTGGAACTCACTGCTGCAAGATATCAAGCCAAGTGATTAGCAAGATTCCAAAAGGCTTAGACGTTTATTTGACTAGTGAGACTATCCACTGTTACATTATACCAAAAAAAATTTTAGGGGATATAAACCCTCCTGCTTTGGGATATAAGCTCAACATTGAGGGGAGTTGTCACGAAAATTCCCATGGAGAGTAGTTCTTCCAAACTGTCTACTGTGTGATTTCTCACCCCTTCCTCTGAAGCATTTGGTACTGGCCAAGGTGCCATGAAGGATATTGGCTATATCTGGTATGACAGTTCTAGTAGCTCCTAATATTAGTTTTCCCTGAAAGGAAGATACACGCTGTCCATCTTGTAAGTAAACAAAAGAGAAATCAAGCACTCATCAAAATATATCGAACCTAGAAAGTCAGATGGCTTTGATCAAGGTTACAGTGGCTTGGGAGAGATGTTTTAGTGACCAGACTTGTTCTGTCAGGAGATAAAAGCATCTTTTTTATCTGTACAACAAAGAATATTTGTTACAGCTAATGTCGAAATGAAGTTGGCTGTTTTTTGTATTTGCATTAATGCAGCTATTCATAGACTTGCCTTTCAGCCTTCCACTCTCAGCTTTGAAGCACTGTTTAATTTTGAACACCATTGGTCCTACTCCCCCGTATTACAGTGTGCTTCTGAATAAGCAGCGGTCTAGTTAGCGGTGGCGTCTGTGTCTTATGAGAGCCATGGGACATCCATCTTTTGAGTCCCTGGAAACTGCCTTTTGTACACTAGTTTTGCCTATCCAGCAGGCAAAGGCCATAATCTTTTTCTACTCCCACAGCGGGCATCCTATCAGGTGGTGTTGATTGCAAGTGTCTCCTTGGGACCCTGAAAAGAGAGAGATGGCCGTTGAAAGGGAAGGACAGGAGTGAAGCACTGTCTCCCACTTGGACCAGGCTAATGCTGAGTTCATTTCCTCAGGCAGGTGAAAGCCTAGGATGGTGGGATGTGTGGGCATTCCTCCGACCACTCATGGGAGAGTGGGGAGTAGGCTTGCTTTTGCAGAGGTGCTGAGCATCGCAGCTCCTGTTAACTTTTTCTAGCATTGTGGGTGCATGGCAGCTCTGCAAAATCAACCCCTTTGTTGTTAAATTTAAAATACTGAAGGTTGTTCAGATTCTTCAACTGTCTTAAAAATGTTCCGCAAGCATACCTGCTTCAGGTTGGCAAATAACATTCCTTTAACCTTTTCTTCACTTCATCTCAGGAAGGCAAGTACATGCAGGCAGTGATTCAATATGGGAAGATAGTGTCCTGGTTAGAAATGGAGTATGGCTTATCAGAAAGGGAATCGAAAGAATCTGAATCCTTCTTGCTGGCAGCCTTCCTCAATCTGGCCATGTGCTACCTGAAGTTGCGGGAATATATCAAAGCTGTTGAGTGCTGTGATAAGGTAAAGACACTGAACATGTAGCTAGAATAGATTATTTTTTCTGTTCATTGCCTCTCCTGTCTTTCCCCTCTTCCCTTGCACTGAATTTCCCTACATTCCAGAGGCAGCTTCAAAATTTTATTATACATTTTGTCTCTTCTCTCTGCTGGATTTAGAACTGATTTTCCAAATGTTACTTTTTTGGGAGGTTGGGGGTAGAACAGCAACACATTTTTAGACAGTTACTCACAGAATGGTCTTGGATGTATTACAGTTTGAATAAAAATTATAGGCAGCATCAAATAAAATTAGAGGTGGCATCAGACAAGAATAATCTTAATTAAAATATGAAATACAGAACAGATTTGGCATCTTTTATATTCAAAAGCTGATTAGTATTTAATTTCTACACAACCTCAGCCCAGATAACTGCACTTTGTATCTGTCTGATTTATAATGTGCCCGCCTTCCTATATTTAGGAGGACTAGGCTATCTTTGTAGTCAAGAAAACAAGCAATTTAAACATTCTGTGGATTAGCACATGAACTTCCCAGTGCTGGGATATTGCACTATATATTCTCCTCTTGAAACAGTATGCTGCTGCTGGTAATTTAACGTGAAAAAATAGTTACTCTAATCCATCCCTTCGCAGAGCATACATAAAAATAAACCTCTTCATATCAAAACGTCGATGTTTCTGGAAGGGTGCTAAGTAGAACCAAATAAATCTCTTGCTGAGCCTTTCTCTGGCTAGCAACGTTGTTACAGATGATTAAACTGAAGATTTAATAAAAGATGAGAAATTATAGCAGAGTTTTGTGTTACTCTTGCCAGATCTGCTATACTGTGTACTTTTCTAACATACTTTTTCCTCACGGCACATGGACAGTAGAGACTTGTTTTTGTAAACTCTCAGCATTTCTTATGTGGTGTTCGCTTTTAAAAGAAATTAAAGCGTCTAGTGCTCTTTAGGGCTGAAGAAGTTAAGTAACATGAAACCAGTCTGTTAAATTTCAGGAACATAGGAGCATCTGAACCAGCTAAATTACAAACACTTCATTATTTTTCTTACTTAATGATAACCACACACACTTCTTTAAAAAAATTGCTGACAAGTAAATTGCTCCATGCTCTGAGTGGTGATCTCCTACTTTATGATGCACACCTTGTTAACGCTAATGAAGGAATTATGTGCACCCATCAAAGAGAGATTTGGTCCCAAAGATTTTAAAAGGTTGCTATTTCATTTTTACTAAGACACTGTGTAACACTGGCATAATTCTATTTTGAACATTCTTTCATGCAAACTCTATTAAAATAAAGTGCTTCGCAGAATTAGTTCAAGAAATCAATCCAAAGTAATTACCTGGTACAGACGGGTTGGGTAGGGAAAGTATTTCAGATGGAGATGTGTGGTTCTTTCCCCCGCCAGTCACCAGGGGTTCAAAATTTAGCCCTTTGTTCGTTTTTAAAAGTGTGCGTGTCTGAAATTTGGAGCCAGAGAATATGACTTTTATGGCCGGATCCTGCAGCTGGAGCCATGTGGGTAGACCCCTCCTGACTTCAGTGGGATTCTACCCAAGCAGAGCCAATTTAAATCTGATCCCTAGGTGCTTGGCCTCTGCATCAATGGTATTCTTCAGCATACCAACACCCAGTTGGAATGTCAGCATCCCTGTGAGCATGCTGGGCTCGTAGGCAGCAATAAAAGAGTTAGTGTAACCAAGAAGCTAAGAGTGTTGAAATTTTGTCTTTTGCTCTGGCGAGACAGAAATATTAGACTTTGGTGGCGGGGAATCTTACAGACTTGATCTGTAGTATAAGCTACTCATTTTAACTGGAAAAAATAAAACACAGTTGAAACCTTAAAGTATCAGCTTCTGCATGTTATCATGAGTCATGGCCAATTTCTTCAACAAAGCTTTTTTTAAAATGAGTCTTACATTCTTTCCATATACTAATAATGCAGTTACTCATGCTTACCAGTGGGCCAAATTCTGCTGTGGGATAGGAACAGATTTGTACATATAAGCAAGACCAAATCTGGCCATATTTATGTATTGCTAATAGAATTCCCTAAATGTATTCAACAGAAGAGCCTTCTTTTTTAAAAAAATTAAGTAATCCAGGTGCCTCAAGAAGATGCGTAAAGCAGTGAAACAAACATGTGGAAAAAAACCCAAAACCATTGCTAAGGATTAAACTTTGATTAGTGAGTTCTGAGAGTATCCACCTTAACGTTGTACATAGTTCTTGTTCCAAAGGGGTAGCTGCGTGAGTTTAGTTCAGCAAAACAAACAAGGAGTCCTGCGGCACTTTTAAAGACTGGCAAATTTATTTTTCACATGAGCGTTTGTGCATGAAGTCCCACATTGTCAGATGCCAGAAGTTGGAAAACTTGCAATTTAAAAAAAAACTTACAGTATGGGATGGAAAGGTAAAACCTGTGATTACATTTCACTGCATCAGGTCCGATTGTACATTGGTGCTCCTCAGGGCTGGAGTTTGGAGGCTCTGTACTTAACTGTGAATTCCCACATTTGTGGACGTGTCTCCCCCTGACTCTAATACCTTTCAGAGGAGTGGGAGGTGCAAGTATAGCATTAATCAACTATAATATATTTATATGGATTTTCAACCGATACTGGAGGCTTATACCATTTTGTGTAGGAGCATTGTAGAGGTTTCAGGTCATCCCAGTTTCATCATGCTTGATGAGATTTTAAAACCTGCAGTTCTCCTGAAAGAGACGTATATTCCGCTTTAGCAGAGCACTCAGGAACCAGCCTTGAAAGGACCCAGAAGAAGGAGCTGTCAGGTTACTGTATAACCTCAACACCGGAGGGGTATCACACAGAAATCTCATTTTAGGGAGGGAGGTTTTGAGGTGTGGTGAAAGCATTATCTGTTTAATCCAATCTTAGTTTGGAGCAATTTCAGTGGAGTCAGCAGCGTTACGCTGGTGTGAGATCAGAAGCAAGCCCTCCATCTTACCAAGGAATAGCCTACAACCAGGCATTTTGTTGTGCACCACCTAACGGATTGCTAGCCAATGGAATTCTTTTGTGTGCCTTTTCATGGCATACTGTGCTTCACAAAAAACCTGATGACTCCTGTGGCCATGTACATCTGGTTAAATGGTGCCTCTTTGCCCATTCGCTAAAATCATTCTCTCCAGCACAGTCTTTGCTTGTGTTAATTTGAGTACAGTAGAGGGAAAGCCCAGGCTAACTACTGCTGGATGACAAGTTCCAGAGGGGTAGCTGTGTTAGTCTAGTCCAGCAAAAAAACCCAACAAGGAGTCCGGTGGCACTTTTAAAAACTAACACATTTATTTATCGCATGAGCTTTCGTGGGAGAAAATCCCACTTCGTCAGACGCTTGAAATGGAAACTATTGCTGGATGCCATCTTAAGCTTTGCTAATGTGAAAATGTTGTGTTTGCAGGCCTTAGGGCTGGATCAACTCAACGAGAAAGGTTTTTATAGGAGAGGAGAGGCCAGGCTACTAATGAATGAATTTGAATTGGCAAAAAGTGACTTTCAGAAAGTACTGGAAATAAACCCGCAGAACAAAGCTGCAAAGTCACAGATCACAATCTGCCAGAAGAAGACGAAGGAGCATAATGAGCGAGACCGGAGGATATATGCCAATATGTTCAAGAAGTTTGCAGAGAGAGACGCAAAGGTTTGTATTGTGTTGATGTGTGAAGCACATCTGTTGTGACTTGGTAGCTGGTTAGAATTAAGTGAACTTGGTGATGGAGAAAGAGACCAGATTAACAGTCCCGCGGACTGTATTCCTCTAGTCTAAAAGGTAGAGCCTGAAGGGGTGTTTGACCCATTACCTGGAGGCACAAACTCTATGGAAAGAGATCTGCGTATTTCTCTGTGGTTCATTCTTTTCTTGGTCTCTCTGCAGCTGAGGTTGCAATCACAGTTGTTAAGGGTGTTTGGACTGCAAACCTTGAATGACTGGGACTGAGACCAAGACTTAACTTTACAGTTTCCATCTGACAGCTGTTTGATGGCACATTCCTGGTCGCTGCTGAGCTGTCCTGGACCTGAGATGTCTTGTCATTTTATGGCTAGGCCTGGAATTCTGCTAGCAGTGGGTAGTGAAAACCACACGCATCTTGTAACATAAGACCCCATTTCCTCTAACTCTAATATGGATGTCTCTTTCTTACACCAACTGGCCATGAAGTCACCTAAACAAGTACCTGACACACACAGTACTCTAGTGGGAGGCAATACATGAGCTATGAAACCAACTTGTGTAAAACAGTTATATCATTACCTTCAGAACTAGCTCCTGAAGATAACTCTGCCAGATGCTGCAGCGAAAGGATCGATCCATACTCAAGGCTACTGACGGTGACACAAAAGATGACGTTAATTTAGCCAGTTGAGTTGCTCTCCCAGGAATAATGTTCTCCTGTTTCTGTAATGTTATCCCCAGGTATCTGAGCATTCGCTGCAGCTCCGTCTGAGGGGCTCTACCTTGTTTCCCTCTTTATTCCCCAAACACCCAGTTCAGTAACACTCCTAAGCAATAGCACTGAACACCCTGTTCCTGTGAGTTATCGGCGGAAGTGCGAAGAGGTGAATCCAGTACCCTTCCCAATGCCTTCTATTATGAACCTAATCTTCCTTAGCCAAGAGTGGGGGAGCCTCTGTACCCTGCATATGATGCACTTTCTCCCTTAGCCAAGAAGGCGCATGTTCCCAGTCGGAATGTGTGTCTGACTACCACTCGTTGCCCCATAGGGAAAACTTGAGAATAAGAGGAGGGTTCCTTTACAAAGCATTTGCCAGGTTTTCCTGCAGGTACTAAAGCATGTGAAGAGCCTTGGATTCACTTTGTCTTGACTGCTGCTTGTGTCTCAACTAACCATGTGTGGTTTACTTGCCATTCTACAGGAGGCCAGCAGAACTGGCGGGGAGAGAGATGCGGAGAAAGCAACGTGTGAAAAGGGGCTGGAAACTCCAGGGACTGAAGGCAAAGTCTGAGGGGCACATACGATGGAAGAGAAGGTGGAAAGTTGATCCTTATGAACTTGGCCTGCGCCAAAACAGGTTTCTGCAGAACTCAGGACTCAACAGTGTTTATTGTAAAGCTTGTTACACTTTTTGTGATTGTGGAAGCAAAGGCCTAAGCAGCAGCTTCACAAACAAAAATGTTTAAACGGCCCAACTGCTGTGAGCATGCCCAGCGGTGGAGCAGAAGCAAAGGGACAGTGGGACCACTCCAAGTGGAACAAATGGTTTTTAAAAAGAAAGGGGGAATGATGGGGAAAAAACCAAACAACAAAACAAAACAAACCCTTGGCATGAAGAGGATTTACTGATGTGGCTGACATCCTGCTCATTTCAGTTCATGCCAACTTTCCGTACAACAAGCAGGGGCCTCTAAATGAGTTAGAATGTGAGAGCCGCCAGCTGTGCAATTCGGTGTTGCCTTTGGGTGTGCTGTAATAGCACGATCCCGGCCTATGTCGTTGTTGGTTTTCAATTGACTTCAGTGCTAGTGATTCAAGGTCTCACGCCATTCCTGCTAGAACAAAGTGCGAAGCCGTGTGCCATGGTTTGTGTACCGCAGTGTTACGGACTCGAAAGCCAGGAGCAGAGAGAGAACCTTCTCCTGTCATTTCTTCCTTCTCTCTCACTGCAGTATATACTTCAAATGGGTTTCTTTAGCCCAGTCCAGCTTCGCTGGGGCCTGAACCATCTAACGCTTGTCAATGGCCCTAACTGAATACTTACTGGTAATACTGAGCAGTGACAAACTCTCGGGGGTTGTTTTTCCGACTTCAGGTTTCTTGGACATGTTTCTGGGGATGTTAAAATGTGATGACAATAACTGGGATTAAAGTACTGCATTGCATCATGACTTTCCCATTTCCTTTTAGGAAAGTTTTACAATGGCTCCCACTAGTGCTGCTTCAAGTTAAGTTTTTCATCACTTCCATTATAACTCCTCTCTCTTCTTAGGGATTTGTAATTTGGCTTTAAAATAGTGTTTTATCCTGGTGGTTAATTTATTTACATTTAAAAAAAAAAGTTGCACCACATTGTGTTTTCAGAAGCTTAATTTACAATCTGCAGTCTACAAACAGGATTTTGTTGGGTGGTTGTTTTTTTTTTTTTTTTAATGGAGTTTACAGCTCATTAGGGGGTTGTGCAAAAAAAGGAGATGAAATATGGTTCAAAATGATAATTTGGGTTCTTTCTGCACAGATGTGATAGCATAGATTCATAACTTGTCAATGTATAGCTTTTATCCAACACTCACTGATGTTTTGGTGAGAGCTGTATTTGTTGTTAATAACCTACAAAGCACAGAAATACATGGTGACTTACAGATCTGACTGGGAATACACATCCTCAACATACACCCTTATAACTCCTTTGAAACCTAATACATCCTTCTACCTTAAAGGGACACTGTCATTAAAACAGCTTTTACATTTTTATTTACTCTCCATTGTTTGTAATACCCTCTTTTGAAGCTTGAAAATAAAACTTCTTTTCCTATCAGTTTTGTTCTCCATTTAGCAAATACCGTATTTTATTTTGCAGTTTATTCGTTGAATGCTGCAGAAACCAACTGGCTAGTTCTGTTCACTTCGGTCTCTGAACCTAGCATTGTGACATGGGAAATGTGCATGATTGATAATGGAACCGACTTGAAAATGCTCCTGACTCTGATGATGGAATCCATTCCTTATATAAAGGCACAGGCTAATGTCACCCCTGTGCTCACATGCAGGGGTCCCATTGACTTGCCTTGGGAGTTATATACCCAAGGAAGAATTTAGCCTGTGCTGTGGCATAACAGAGGGAGCTGGTAAGATTTAGTTGTATTTTAGTGTGATCACATCAAAATAGAAAGCAGCTTTAAAAGAGACTGACTTGGGAATGTATTTAAACAGTGTTAAATATATTTAAAACTAAACACACAGTCCCTGCTTTTAATTTTTTGTCCTGACCAGGATAACAGTGTCCCTTGAATGAATCAGCAGATATGCTACAGGGTCCACCAGGATGGAAGACTTAACTTCTTTGCTTGCACTTCTCCTTTTTTATTACGATTGTATTTTAAAATCAGTAAATAAACGGTTGGAAGCCTGGAAGCAGTATGCTTAAAAAATGTGAAGTGCTTCACCTCGATCCCACAAACCAGGGGAGGTTAAAATCTGTTCTCCTCTCATTTGAACTTTGTACGGATAGCCAAAGAGAAAATGTTCCCTCTACTGTGGGATATCTTTATACTGCCGTAGCTCCGCAGTGAAGTAGATTCAATAACAGAGCATTTGAGTCTGAACACTAAGGCCATGTCTACACTGGCAAGTTAGGTCGACGTAAGGAGGCTTAAGTCAATGTAACTTAGTCCCTGTCCACACCAGGCTTTCATTAGGTCAACTGAAGAAATTCCTTAAGTCGAATTAATGAAAGCTTAGGTCGACTTAATAAGAACCACCGGTTAGGTCGACCTTACCCTTAAGTTGACTCCTTAGGTCAACCTAAGCACAGTGTGGATGCTTACGTCCACTTTATTCAGTCTTACTAAGTCTTTGTTAGGGGCTTACTAAGTCCTCGTTCAGGGAAACCACTTTGTCAACCTAATGAGGTCAACTTTAGGTCGACCTAAAGTCGACTTTATTTGGTCGACTTAACAAAGTCCACCTAACTTTTTGTAGTGTAGACATAGCCTAAATGTCCTGCCTCTTGTGTGTCTTTAGTCAAACCGTACCATCTCCTTTGAATGTATTTTTGGGGGACTTTAAAATCATTGGTTTGAATGCTTTTGCACAGCAAAGGAGATTTGACCCATGGATGGGTGAGCATTTTGTTGCTTGAAAAACTTTCCTCGCCACTCTGTAAAAGGACATCTGCTTCGCCAGGGATCTGCAAGCCAACATTTTAAGTGCATGCATGCATTGTTTTTTGTTGATGTTGTGCTTACAAAAGTGGTCAACGCTGCCAGCCTTGAGCCTTCCTTAGACAATCTCTTGCAGACAATGGCATCAGCTGCTGGTGTGGCTTAATGAGTGCAGACTGCGGTAGATCTGCAGAGAGTGACAAGGACAAACCACATTCAGCCGAACATAGATATTGTCCTTGTCTGCATGTGTGTCTGAACTCAGTTTACCAGTTGTGCCACAGGAACCTTCTCTAATTGTCTTTGGAGACAATTAGGGCACGCTCCCACTTCCAGTATGATGCCTAACACCAACCTGGCAGGAAAGACACCATCTTCACCGTTCAGTATTGAGTCTTGGTGAGACCTGTGCATGTAGGTAGCACTTTGTGATGTGACTGACCAATAGAAGGGACTAATTCATTTCAGATGGGCCAAAGAGTTATCTGTTATGGAGGTTCGGCTGAGGCAGATTTCAACTGGTGACAGAGGGGGAAGGTGCTGGAGCCATTTCTCACGCCCCCAAGACACTCAGTCCTAAAGGCAGCGCGTGTATTATTCATAGCGCGAGCGGAGAGTTAGGTGTGAAGTAGCAACATGCACTCCCTGCTTGGAAGAGCCTCCAGTGCTGTGTTGGCAAGGGTGTGAGAGGGCAGATTTTTCAAGTGCCCAGCACTCAAAGCTCTGTTTACAACAGTGCCCTGCCCCACCAAGCTCTTCTGAAAACCTATTCACGTTAGAGCCTAAAAATGGCATCTGACTTCTCTCAAAAATCTGTCCCTAAGTAGCGGGTCCCAGGCGTCATCTTAGTTTTCAGCCTCATCTCCAGTGGAAGCAGAAACCCTCACACAGTTGACAAACCTGCCTCTGTTGCAGCGTGCCAGTTTCCACAGGCCTGGCTCAGCATGTACACTCCCCGACGGGCACATCCACTGCTTTTAGGAATCTGCTGTTCAGAGACAGGTGCAGGCTGCTAAGAAGGTTGCATTTGCCCTGGGGAGTGCATTTGGGAAGGTTGGAAAGGCAGGAGTTCTCAGGGTGCTCCTTATTTACATCTCCCTTGAAGCCTTACGTGGCATTTGACGTGTTACCCAGGACAGGAGACGACAGATATGCTATCCTCTAATTAGCCTGTGGGATGTGCTATCGCTGCCTCCCTACCATTTGCAGATTGCAAAATTCAAAATCTAGCTCACCTGTGCCCTGCTGTATTATTTTGCAACAGATGTCCAGGCAGTTGAAGTCCCCTTCACCACTGAATCCTGTGTTCGAATGATTAAAAAAAAGCCTCATCCGTCTCTTCTATAGTAGATCCCCCCACCATGGCATCACCCTTGGGTTTTTTCTATTCCTTTTATCCTTGCCCAGACTCTGTCAGCAAGTCTGGATCCCACTTCTCTCTCAAACTCAGTACCAGTGCATAGATCTTGGCTATACAAGACAATACCTTCTCCCGTTTTCCCCAGGCCTCTCATTCCAGAACAAGCTGGATCCGTCTGTCCCAATAGTCTAGTCATGCGAATTTTATCTCTTAGGCCAGTTATGTCAAATGTGATTATTCATGAATATATCTAGTTCTGCCTGTTTATTCCCTATATTTCTCGCATTACTAGACCGACACCTAAGAGGTTCATTAGATTTCCCCTCTGTTCCCTTTTGTCTTTCCTTTACCTCTGTTCAGATTGTCCATGTTCTCTCCCAGATTCTGACCCTTTGTCCAGGTCTTCATATGTAGGACTTATCTGGGGGCTTTTGTCTCCAGCCTCTGTTCAACCTAATTTAAAGATTAGCCAAATACTCTTCCCCTTTCTTGATTAGTGGTCCCAGCTCAG
This sequence comes from Pelusios castaneus, assembly GCA_007922175.1. Lineage (NCBI taxonomy): Eukaryota > Metazoa > Chordata > Testudines > Pelomedusidae > Pelusios > Pelusios castaneus. Next base: position 829,437 of record ML686211.1, read on the forward strand.
TGGTGGCCCTCTTCTTGGAATAAGAGCCTGTCCCTGTAGCAGGGCTAAAGGAATCAGAGAACAGGAAGGGAGGAATTACTGGTTTTAACTATAAGAGGTGGTGGTCTTCCTCTAACCCACTGCAAAGGCTGCCGGCATCCAGACACCATCACCTTAAAGGGAGAACAAAGGCCAGATGAATTCAGCACCCTCCCTTTCTCTTCATTCCAACGTTGCCTGAGGATGGAGTATCATTCAAGCTCTCCTGTTTCTGCACCTGCTCTAGACCTCCGCAGCACTCAGCCTGTCATCCAGCTCCTCCAGCTACCAGAGGCTTGATGTCTCCGAAGAGGGGGAGCGACACGGATCCACAGTCACAAGCAAGCATGCGGCTGCCTAGCTTTGATAACGGCAGCAGCTTTGAATGAAAAAATAAGTGCATTTGGATTTTTAAGTCTGAGGCAGGATTCCTTTGCCACATGGCTCGTGGGACTCTCTTTATTCTGCATGCTCTTGGTGATTTCAGTCCTGAGACTCTGGTCAAGAGCATGTCCACGCAGTAATAAAGATGTAAACTGAAAGCAAAGCAGTCCTTTTTCTCTCAGTATTGTGAAGCCAAAATTTGAAACAGGATTTGACGCAAACATTCCCTGGACAGCTCCTAAAACTAATCTCCCAACAAATGGCACCAGTTCAGTTGCCATGCTCCAGTGTAGACCTCACACAGTGAGCCCCACCCAGTATAGTGAAGCAATACACAGCCCAAGTACGCCACTCCTCTGAGTACAGAAGATCTCTGCGTGGCTGTGGCCTCATCGTGGTCTGTCTCTGCCACTGGTGGGTATATTGTGGTGCTGAGGTAGCGTGCTCTGACGGAGCCCTGCTGCCAACTCTTGCTTCATTCCTAGAAGGGCTCCAGAGCTCTGTGCCAGCCCAGGCAGTGTTTCAGAAGCATTTGTCATCGCGAGGCAGGTGGGGGCGTTACACTCCTGGGTGTATCAAAGCTTGAAACGCTAATAAAGTTGGACGGTGTTTTTCCGTCCCTTCCCTGCCATCTGTGTCCTTCCGGCTGCAGCCGTTTTTTCTCCTACAACCCTCCCCACCCCTAGCTCTCCCAAACGGGAAAGGCTACTGGACTTTGTCACTCTGGCTTCACACATTCTCCTGTTACTTACCTTGCTATGACCCCGTTGACCTAAACGGCTCATTCTCCCCCATGGGAGAGGCCACCGGAGCCGCAAACAGAATGCTGAAGCATAGACCCTATCCCGCATGTGAAAACCCTGTGAGGAACGGGACCCGTGCTCTTTGGAAGCCCTTCTTCTCCTTGTGGTCTTTCTGTAGGTTGTCACTCTGTGGCCCGTAGCCTGACTGTGCATTGCACCGGAGTCTGCTCTCCACTGAAGCTGGGCTGTTGAGTTGTATATATTCAGGCTGTAGAACTGTAATAGCTCTTCCGGCCCGAGCCCTCCCACCATGGCGCTCCCGCCTCATTCACTAGCTAGCTCCTGGCAAGACTTTAGCACCCAGTCAGTCACAGCTCTCTCCATTCACCACTGCTCCCTGAGGTGAAGCAAAGAGGAATGGGGAGGTTAGTGCACTCGCTGCAAAAACGGAACAGTTCCCAGCAGGGAGGCACGTCTAGATCAGCCCCTTCAGCTGCACCGTGTCTTCCCTTATTTACTTCTGTAAATGGGAACGGTTCTATCATGCATGTCTTTATGGAGGAGGAGGGGTTGCTAAGGAACCAGCAGCTTGATGACAACCGGATGGGACTAGAAAGTGATCTTGAAACCTTTGTTCTGCTCCTGAGAAGTGTCTGACAGAGGCAGAGGGAGCCCTATGTCACATCTGGGCATTTGTGCCGGTGGGGGAGGGCAGAAATTTCTAATGCCCCAGCTAACCAGCATGGGCCCTGGACAGTCCCTAGGTATCTCTGCTATCATTTCCCTAACTGCAAATCTGGTTTGTTTCTAATATGATCAGTCTTTGATTTAGAGCCAGGATAAAATATTTTGCTTTCTCCCCACTTCTCCCCCTGCAAGTGGGAATGCCGCAGGGGGTAGAGACCAGGTTGGGCCAGCTGGGAAGGAGTATTTCATTGTCTGTGTCACTTGCTGTCCAGGAGTCCTGTGTGGCATCTGAACACCTTTGCCTTTGGAAATAGGCTTCTCTACCCTGGGCACCCACAGAATGCTGAACCTGGAGGGTCTCAGACTTTTTACTGGGACCCCCCTTTGAAAATATTTCAGGCTGTGACATCCCTTATGCCATGTCACCTTCTGTGTTGCTGCGGAGGATGGGGCTGCCCCAGGGGAGGGGTATTCATTTGCAGGACTCACCTTCAAGGGGAGGAGTACAGAGCAACATAGCCCTTTGTCCTCTTGTGGATGGTATGGAAATTCCAGTTCCTCCATTCCACAGTAGTCTGCCTCATATGGCTGGACTTCTCCTTTTGGGAAAGGCATAACACCTCTAGTGCAGATCAACCCTTCACGGTAGTTAAGGTCTCTCTCCTGAGTGGTGATTTACACAGTCACAGAGGCTCACAATCCAACCACTCAAATATTACCTTACAATATGAGATTCAGATGCAACCAGTGAGATTAATGTGTGCAGCAACTCAGGGGCCTTCAAAAAAGTCTAAACGTGTTCTTAGAAGGCTGGTGCCTATTTTAAGGATGCTAACAAACAAGCGAACCCAACAGATTCCAGCTGTGTATTGTCAGGGTTCGGTTGAGCCATAGGAGCTGGGAGTGTCACACTCACATCCTGTCTCGTGAAAAATACCATGTAATCTTTAATGACAGCACATGATCAGATCATCTCCAAAAGCCATTGTGCCCTATTGGTTTGGGGCCAACTTGGAGGCGAGTCCACTAAGTCCATGGTATCTTCCACCTAAGTAAAACAAACAAGGAGTCCTGGGGCACTTTTAAAGACTAATAAATATATTTATTGCATGAGCTTTCGTGGGAGAAAATCCCACTTCGTCAGACGCTTTGAAGATGGGGTATTTATAGAATGGGAGGAAATTAAATACCTCCATTCTGTAAATTCCCCATCTTCAAAGCATCTGACAAAGTGGGATTTTCTCCCACAAAAGCTCATGCGATAAATAAATGTTAGTCTTTAAAAGTGCCACAGGCTTCTTTTTGTTTTGCTGACCTAGACTAACAGGGCTACCCCTTTGGAACTTTTCCACCTAAGCGTTAACCATCAAACTTATCCCAGTTCAGCTAAGAACTGACAAACTCCAGACAGCTTCATGGTCGGCCACCGTCTTCAAAGCCAATTAGCTGGATTGGATGCCTTAGCGTGAAGAAGATGAAATAAGCATCTTGTTAGTGTGTTTTCCATATACTATACATAAGAAAAGCTTTGCCCTTAGAGTCTAACCACTGAGGGCAACCAGGCCCTTCACCAAATACAAACCAAGCCTCACAAGCATAACAGTACAGGTGTATTTGCTGCAGCATCTATAAATGGGGGCCCGGGAGGATTACAGAGAGGCTAAATGAATTGCCATAGTTAAAATTAACACAATGAGACTGTAACAGAGCTGGGATAAAAACCCAGAATCTCCTGCTTCTTAGTTCCAGGCTCTGGATTCCCTGCTCTGTGGTTACCAGGAGTGATGGATCAGTTTGTTCCAGCCACTAAAAATACAGGTCAAGGCATTGGTTTGTCACCGCTGTCCGTGACATGGTTCCTACCTCTGTGTCAGAGTGCCACAGAAGCACTTTGCCGAAGGCTGTGCTTTGTAAAATTCCCGAAAGTGTGTGTGTTTGTGTGTCAGGAGAGAACGCCTCGTAACGTGACTTTTGGCTTAATGATAGCCTGCTCTTATATCGCAAGCAGCTTCTTGGAGGTGCATATGTAACTACCGTAAAAAATAAGGTCAGAGCTGTAACAGACTCCGTGAGAGGCTGTGCATGCCTAGCTGGGTTTTAATTGTGTTTGTCTGGTTTTATTTAGCATTTAGGTAATGAAAAATGAGTGTGTTGTTTTGCTGACCTCATGTGATGCGAGAACTGTTCTGTGTTTAATGGAACATTTTGCCGGGTGCTAAGATTGTAAACTGGCTAATGCCTGCAGGCTGGTTTATTAATCACAGCTGTCATTTGGGGGACAACAGGAAATGAGTCTAGTATTTTGAAAGCCATGTGTAGTATCACCCATTGCTGAAACGCAGGCACCTCTGGGGTGGACTGTAAGATGATGCACAGCAACACTACATAACGGTTTTTAAAGGAGACGTGAAGGTGAATTAGGCACAAAGGAGTTACGCATGTGACTGGAATTAGATCAGCATGGCAGGGCAAACTCCCTTACTCTTGTGTAAAAGACTGTGGGGTGTCCAATGGCCGTGGCTGCTTAGCGCGTTGATTTGATGTCACATGCAGGAGGAAATACCATCAGCAATACATCACTCTGTTACCGTGCTGGGCTACTTGGCTCACCGTCAGTACTGACTCAAAAATGGTTGGCTCTCCTGCAATGCCCACCTTTACTGGCAGCCCTGTGGGGAAGAGTTGGATTTGAAGGTTGCATATGGGGGAGCTGCTGGTAGGGTTTGCTCCACTCTGGCAGAGAGCTGTGGAGAGGAAAAGGGTAGAGGAAGGTGAGTATTGAAGAAGGATTTGGAGGAGTGGGCGGCTGTTGTAGGTGAAGGGGCTGACATGAAAAAAGACTTGGAAGCTGTAAGCAGTGGCTGCCAAAATGCACGGGCCCAAATCTAAGTGAATTGCGAGCTAAGAATAATACATGTGCCTGAAAGAGTGAGGAGAGTAATTGCTTTGCAGGGGTTGTTTTAGTGTGGAGGGAAAGGGTTCGCCCACTTCAGGCCTCCCTTGCCTGCCTTGTCACATAGGTCCCCTTCCCTCTTAGCAACCACTGAGGAGTTTTGCTCTGGAAATTCAAATGAATATATGGTTTTCAGGCGCCACCTAGTGGCACAAGATGCATCTGGTTTGGTGAAAATTAATTCAGATGGTTGCTGAAGAGTGGCCAGAGTTGTGCTAACCTACGGGTCAGCAGACTCCAACTCTGGGCACTGGGTGAGAGTGGGAATTACGACTCAGTCTTGGAAGCAGAGCTGCTGGGTAACTCTACTTCAGCATCCCTGAGAAGACCTCAAGAGCCTTACTATATGCAAGTGCCTCATTCTGGTGCTTCCTGTCTTTACCAACCTATGCTTCATTCATAAACCATCTCAGCCGTAGCAGCCAACCGCCCTCGCTCATCCACATTTTACAAAGTGTTGCTTGTAGTGAGAGGGGCACGGAGCGTTCCCCTCCCGCAGGAATGTTCTTCCTAAAAGACCATTGTGTTTATGGTGTCGTTTGGATTCTGCCCCCAAAACACAGGGAATTTGACTTGGAACGTCAGTGATTAGCACACAGGCACACAGCACAAAGTCGTTTAAAAGGGAATGTCAGATGCCCTGGTGTTGCACACATGTAAATACATAGCTCGATTGGATTAGATAGTACAATTAGAAACCAGTCTGTCTGGTCCTCAGTTTTCGTTAATGGTGTTACACGGGAAAGAGTGGCAGAAGGTCTGTCCAGTCAGAACACTGAATGGCCATATAATGTTCTGGGTTCCAGTCACCCCCCTGGATTCAGGGTATTGTATCCTGTCATCTGTGCCAATGGAGAAGCCCCGACCGATGGAGGGCAGACAATGGTACTGCTCTATCCCCATCCCCGTCCTGGGGGTTCCAGGCCGGGAAAGAGCGCAGTTCATGCAAACTGATTCCCAAGGTGCAATGGCCTGTGATGGGGTGCTAAATGGAGGGGCTCTGAGTTCCTACAGAGAATTCTTACTGCGTGTCTGGCTGGTGAGTCTTGCCCAAATGCTCAGAGGCTTAGCTGACTGCCATATTTGGAGTCAGGAAGGAATCTTCCCCTACGGCAGATTGGCAGAGTCCCTGGGTTTTGGGGTGGGGGGGGTTTCTGTTTCCTTTCTTCTGCAGCATGGCGCACAGGTCACTTGCTGGTGGATTCTCTGCACCTTGCAGTCTTTAAACCATGATTTGAGGACTTGAGTTACTCAGCCAGATATTAGGAGTCTATAACAGGGTCTGTGGCTTGTGTTGTGTCTAGATGATCATAATGATTCCTTCTGACTGTATAATCTATGATCTTATAATATGGTTGCTCTGGCTACATGCCCCTTGGGCCCGGCACCCACACAGTTTCTGAGCTGCTTCAGCTGCCCCAGGGCTTGCAGGATGCTCCTGCCCTGGACAGGCAGACTCATTGCTACCAGCTCTTGCAAGCTCTGGTAGCTTGTCCCAAGTGAGGCGCATGGTGTTAGCTATATGGATCAGCCCCACAGAGTCCTGCCCCATCTGTGATGTTTGTGCTGTAAGGCCCAGTTTGTAGTGGTAACACTAGGCGTTGTGCAGCTGTCCTGCCCGTATCTGTGGGGTGGTGTCCCACCAGCCAGACTCTAAGAAATGGGGTAAAGCCCCAGGTATTGTCTTCCCCCACAATTCTAGACCACCGGCTCAGGCTAGAGCCTGAGTGCCTGGCAGTTACATCACACAAGCTGAGGAGACCAGCTCAATCAGATTGTATTGCTTCTAAGAAGATTAGGGTGGAAATCTCTTGTTTCAGAGGCTGTGCGATGTGCCTCTGCAGTTCTCAAAATAGCTAGCTCAGCCCCTGCCGCATGCAGATGGCATCAGTCTGCCTGAATGGAGGCCTAGGGCAGGGGCGTCGGGTGCTATAAGGTGCAGTCATTCATGCCGATGACCCTATCACAGGACTGAGGGCTTTCTCTTCACTTAGCCCAGCTGGATGAAAGGCAGCTCAGGTTGGTCTATATGGGCTGCAGTCATGCCTTGGATTGTGTGGAGACAGACCCTCAGGGGTCTCCGGGAATGTCCTTGCTGCCATAGCTGATCACAAAGCAGACACAGAGCACACCAGGCATTGCTCCAGCCCTCGCTCAGCACGGGGAAGACACGAGGGATCCCACTTTAAAATGTTGACACCACTTGCATTCTGCACGTTCTTGTCCGGAGTCACGGTGTTCTACGGTGGGATCCACTGCAGTCACTGGGCCCCGGTTTTACTTGGTTACTGTGACAGATGTTGTGTTCTCCCCAGAGGGCTGGCCCATCCATGAGCTCCTGAAATCCTATTACCGTGTTTCAAGAGAAGTAAAAAGTTAATCATCTCTGTAGCTCTCCTCCGCTGCCCAAGCACCCTGCAGACTTGCCTGCGTTAGAGGCTGGGCTCCCGCAGTCTTGGTGGACGACAAAGAAAATGAATTCCAAAGGCTGACAGACTTCATCGAAAGCAGCTAATGTTGTGAGGCTGCCCCAGGATTCGCTGGGACAGATTAACACACGAGCCGGGGCAGGGAATCCCTAGCCAGCCAGGGCTGAGTCTCTATGCTCATGTCTTGCATTTAAAATCCACGCTGTCTGTGTGCAGGGTTTCAATCTGCCCAGAGAGGGAAGAACATCTGGAGAGGGGCGAGCACTCCCACGTCACACCTGCCAATAGGTGACTGCGCTCCAGGTCTGGGTCCCAATTGACACCCTGCCAGAGCCCTCGCTTTTCTCCGTGGGTCAGAGCCCCGCCGACAGCCTGCCATGCCCCTTCAGTCAGAGATCCTGCGCGAGGTGTGGACCTTGGACAGGTGAGTGCTGGTTCCTTTTGCTCTTACAAATTCAGCACAGTTCTGGCTGCAGGGGGAAAGTGTGGCCAGGGGGTGGGGGGAGGGTTAATTTTGTCCACCTATAATGCAGATCAGGCTACAGGGTCACAGCAGCCTGGATTTCTATCCTTGGAGCTTCTCTTCCCCTCAGCAGCCAGGGCACTTCCCCCCAAGGTTGCTCTCCCAGTGTAGACCCTGCCCTTGACCTGGGGGAACCGTGCTGTCCTGGAAGCCAGCCTGTCTGTGTTCATTCTGGGCCTCATTCAGCTTACAGAAGACTGTGGAAGAGGTCCCACTGACATCTAGGGGAAAGCCTTGAATTTTAGGGTCCCTCCAAAGTCTACCAAGGTGCCTCAGTCTTGCCTAGGGAGACCCCATCCCACTTCCTCCTGCTGAGGGGATGGCCATCAGAGTCAGTAGAAATAAAGCTGGTCAGAAAGGGAAATGGCAAGATTTGGGAAAGGGGGCTAGGAGAGAAATTCATCCTTACTTTGCCCTGGAACGAAAATTCTAAAAGACTTCCGTTCGGGCTCCTCAACATGTTTTTCACTAATATCTAAACATTACACTATGTAACGCACGTAAACACAACACCAAAACAAATATTTGACTAGAAGAGTCTTAACTGAAAAGTTAACACAAAACGTGTTTTGCTTTATCAATTTGTTGTGCGTCACTGGTAGCCAAACATTCCCATGATCTGTTTTGGTTTCATCTTGACTTGCCCTTTCCCTAGGGTAAGCTCCTCTGGTTGGGAATGTTTTGACCAGATGTAAGCAGTGTGACGCTGTCCGGATTTAGGGAACCATTTATGTTATTCTTTTGTATTCATATTTTATAATGGTTATGATTCATGGTAACTATGCCATGTTTGGTGTCAGTGGAAAGGTGGTGATTTGTTGGGAATGATTGTGTAGTTTATGTGCAGGAATTGTGTTGGTATTGGAAGCTAGGAATATGATTGTCATATTTATATTTTAACTTGTGTGAGGCTGGGGAAACTCCCCAGACTGAATGTCTACCCAGCCATTGTCCCCTCAATGGCCCATTAAGGAAGCTCCCCAGTAAAATGGGCCGAAGGAGAAAACCTGTTAAGCCACTATGACTTGAACATGTGACTCAACTCCAATTTGATTGGAAAGAACTGCACACAGCATGGAGAAGGCCAGAGGGGATAAAAGGCAGCAGCCCCAACTCCATCTTGCTCTCAAGTCCCCAGTCTACAGCCAACACCCATCTCTGGAACTATTCCTCTGAGACTGAACAAAGGATTGAGGCCCACCCTGGTGCTGGGTGTTTACCAGAGGAACAAGCCTGCAAACTCCCGAGGAACAAGCCTGCAAACTGCTTTTCATGAACTTTAAATCATTTGTATGTATGTGATTCGCTTTGACCCTTCAACATCTCTCATATTTTGCTTCTTTACTTCTTATATTAAACCTTTAGTTGTAGTTACTAAAGGATTGGCTACCAGTGTGGTATTTAGGGTAAGGTCCAAACCTATATTGTTCTGTGGGATGTGGCTGGCCCTTTGGGGTCAGGAGAACCTATATCTTTAAGGGACCGTGTGGCTAGGTGAGAGCCAGAGAAGCTGGAGTGCAGTAAAGGGGGCTGTTTCTATTTTGGGCAGATTTCTTGGTGCTCAGTGTGGGGAACCAGAAGCCTGGTTGTGACTGATAGGGAGACTGGTTTAAGTACCACTCATCAGTGTGTAGGGAGTTTGGCTCCTGGTTTTGCAGCTTGCCCTGATTTTTACACGTCCAGGAGGGTATCCCCGGAGGCCCCGGTCACAAGCAGCATGGTCTGTTGAACAAACAGTGAAGACCAGGGATTGCTCAGGGGTCGAGTTGCGGGATCTCCCGCTTGGGGAGAGAACTGGTTGAGTGGAAATACTGTACTTGAGGTATGTTTGTCATCAGGCTCACCTACCAGAGCAGCTGGCTGTCCTGGGAGCGTGCTAGAGACACCCCAGTGCCACATACACCCCGTCGTCCATCTTCAAAGTCAAATTTGCATATAAATTCGAGTTCTGCAGTTTCTCTTTGAAGCTGTGATTTGTTACTCTGTTTTTTTCCTGCAATAGACTAACACAGCTACCCCTTTGGACTAAAACAAAATAGTATTCAGAAATAAATACGTCTTTTCTTGCCTGTTGCAGCAACATCCTTTTGCTAGTTACAGTCCCGGGCTATGGTGCCATCTGCTGGCATGAGAGGTCACCGCTCCAGAAGATGGTGACAATTTTTGTTCAAGTTCCAAAGCAGTGGCCGTGTTAGTCTAGCTCAGCCAAACAAACAAGGAGTCCTGTGGCACTTTTAAAGACTAATAAATGTATTTATCACATGAGCTTTCGTGGGAGAAGATCCCACTTCGTTTTGCTCAGTAATGTTTTAGGAGCAATGTGAGCCCATCTATCACAGCCCACCCCCAGTCCACTTCTCCAGCTTAATAAGCAGCAGGACTTTCTGGGATAAAGGGTAAGCAGAATCCTCCCCTTCCCTCACCACCATGAAAGCCTTAACAGCTGGGACCACTGTTCCATGTATCTTAGAACTAGTTGAGAACTCAGAACTCGTTGCACAGCTGGGTTTGCTAGGAGTCCATTTTCCTGTGTGTCTCTTGTTAATGCTCCCAAATTATGTTACTGTGACAAACGGGGAGCAGGTGGAAGAGCAGGCAGGGGTGGGAATTGGGAACTGAGACCTGTGGGAAGGGAAAGGCATGGGTAAACATCATGTGGCAACTTAGATGGCATACACAGGGTGCCTCTGCTCACTGATCCACCTCTCGCTCAGAGAACCTGTGTTAGTGGCCTGTAATATGCCAATCTGCAGCATGTCCTCTGGCTACAAGGGTGTATTCTCCTCTAGCCCCCAGAGAAGAAAGACATGTCCAGAGAGTGTAGCCCCATGAAGAGAGAGCTGGAAGTGTATAGTGGAGTGAGGCCAGGCAGTGGCTTCTCTCTCTCAGCTGAAATTGATATAAGCCCCAGCTCCAAAGCTGCTTGGTTTCCCTCACCAAGAGCGTCTAAGGGGACTGGCGCTTTTGGAGATGTAACCCTTCCTCTCATTGCACTGTTTTCCTCCCCTCTCCAGTGCAAACGAGGAATCCGGGAGCCCCCCAAAGCAGAAACTCAACAAACAGGTAAGAAAATCTTCCCATTCCTCTCCTACCTTCCTCGATAAGCCCATATAAATTTGTCTGCTTTAGGCTTTCCTCTGGCGCCCATCATCATAGTAGCTAATGCAGTTTCGCAGGGAAACTGGTGTCCACTTCGGGTACAGATATGAGTTTGCATTCCTGGATGGAGGCTGCTGGGAGGGCTGGGAGGCTAATTGTGTTTGAGCAGGTGCTTCACAGAGCTCGGATAGACAACGGGGGGGTTGTGAGCCTAGAAGGGACTCTGCAGCCGTGACTGGCCTCTTGTCAGATGAAGCGGTTGTGTTTGTATGTTGCAAGCTAGTAGAAATACACGTCGGCTCTGGGAATGAGACACAGCCCTGTCAGGAATCTGTAAGGGTGGACTCTACCCAAACACACCCGTGCAGAACAGGGCCCCAAATGACTCTTCTCGGCCCCCCACCTGCCGACACCCAGCCAATTCTGATCCAGCTCTGAACTTGGAGCCTCAGTAGGCCCATGTAAACGGGAGATTCAAATGGTTTCAGTGGAACCAGGCATGGGCAGGACACTGTATTTTGTTATGGTTTTTTCCACTTCTTCCACCACAAGAGCCTCACCTTCCCTGTTTAGTGCCCCAAATGGACCATTGAGCTTTCACTCATATCCACACCAAAGCAGGGAAGCGTATGATGGTTAATTGAGGGCAGCTAACATCAGATGAGTTCGAGCTGGCTGGTGGCTGGGCACAAGCCCATGGCTGCAGCACTCAAAGATGTTCAAAATCGAATTCAGCAGGGAAATTAGTACACGGCTTCCCCCCCTGTGCTGCCCACCTGCTAAATCTTGTTGGAGAAGCTGCTACAGCAGTTGTTCTGTTTTTTGGAGTCGTTCAAAGCTGGTTGACCCTGTCTGCCACTGCTGTTGGAGGGAAGTGCTGAAAGAGCATATTAGCAGTACAGTAAAATGCCAGAATGCTACAAGGTGGCCAGCAAGGAGAGAGGCAGGCCGTCTGCTGCGGGACCCAGTACAACCAATGGCCCCAAAAGATTAAAGCTACTAATTTTCGGCAAGGGAGAGCCTTCTATGGCTAAGCAGAGTGAAAAGCCCTTGCAGTGGGGCCTGCTGGGCAGAACCAAGAACTAAAAGCTAGGATGGGTGACTGGGAGGCCAGAATTAAATGGGCAGAATGGCCCTACCCCAATACACAGACCCAATGAGGCCATGTTTCAGCCTCCCCTCCTTGAGCTCTTATGGGGGGATTACTTAATATAGAGGCTGGAGAAAGAAAGCCAACGAGAATGTGGAGTGGATGTTCTGGAAACCCGCAGTGGGAAAGCTACTGAGTCTGTAGAGCAAGCTTCCAAAGGAAAGCGTGGCCACCCTATTGCCTAAGTCGTTCAAAGCACTTGGGTGTATTGGAGGAAACAACCCCTCAGTGTATAGTGTCGGGGGGAGGCACTAATCTATCAAAGACCAAAGCTCCTTTCTAGGTCATTTGACTGGTCTTGATTATGTCATAATTGCAGCAGAAGCTTAGCAAGGATCATTAGGGGAAATACGCCCTTTGTTGCGCAAGAGTCTCTTCATAAACCCAACTATTTGGGTTTTTCTGCATCTGTTGAGAAGTGCATCAGGAGAAGTGCCTCAGCACAGTTAGGAACCTGAGACAGGTTATCTTAAGAGACTGGGAATGTCCAAAAGATCCAGAGGAGGGGGCTAAAGGAACTGAATGGACCTCCTCTCTCTTGAGAGGATGGGCTATTACCGCTCTATCACATCACATGTCACACAGGCGGGTTAGACACGGAGGGCTCTTCCCAGAGAAAGAAACTGGAGATCTGGGGAAGCAAGTCTCATTGAGAGTCAGACGCCCTCTGGGCCTGAGAATGATTTCAGTTTTCAGTGAGCACTTAGAGAACCTACCCAGCTCTCGAGGTGCCCTGGACGGCTGGATCCGTTTCTGATCCATGACAGCGGTGGCTGGGAGCCTCATTCCTACATGTGCTGGTCTGTCAGTATTTCTGCTTCCACAAGCTCCTCTCTCCAGAGGTTCGTAGCAGTCGGTTTACAGACGAAACTTGGCCTGGAAAGTCTTATTCCAATGAAAGTAATTGTGTTCTGCTTCCCTAAATCTGCTCTCCTGTTTTAATTGGATGCTGTGGTCGACAGAGCAAAGATGGCCAGGGAGCTGTTTTTGTCATTAGGGTCTGACTGTGATCTGGAAATGCTCATCTTGATGGAGCCAGACGAGTTTCTGTCCGTCAAAATCTTTCTTTTTAAACAAGTGCGTTGCACATGTATAAACGGCCTGGAATGGAAATGAGGAGCAAAGGCCTCATCTTCTCAGCTGTCCAGATAATACCATGCTCACCCCTAGCCCTGCAGAAGGAGTTGGAGGATGAATTACTTTGCACATCCCATAATGGCGGCCACCTCTGGGTGCAACGCGTCTGCTGTTAACAGCACACAAAAACAACACACGGCAGTTTGGGGAAGGACGTGAAGGAAAACCCAGTAGCCCGCTGACACTGCAGGGGGAGGTAGGGCAGCAGAATAGACAATGGAAGCAGGCCGGGGCTGTCTTCACACCCCTTCTCTTGCAAAATGTCCCATTAGCGCAAGATGGTGCTATTTCATTGAAATGACTCAGCCCAGCTCAGTGTCCTTTTTTCTTTTGGTATCAGTTCATAATTAGCTCCAGCCCACACAGCTGCACAGAATAATAGACTAGAAGGAAACTACCAGAGCACGTCTTGTAGGTGGGGACAGGAAAGGTGATTTGATATCCAGTGAGAGGCAGCAGCGAGCTGGTGTTACTTTCAGCACCTTGCACCAGGCTCTGGGCTCTAAATCAGCACCCACTTCCCAAATGTTTAATGTCTAGCTAATTGCCAAGCCATGCGGTCTGTATCTGAGGAAGCATCATTATTTATAGCCCCGGCTAAATGGGATTTGGTGTGATACACCTAATCCATTGGCTTCCTCTGTGCTCTGGCTCTGAGTGACCTCAATCCCAGACGAACCAGTTCTTGTTGGCTATTTCTGGACACCCGGGGGTGACTGAAATCTCTTTACCTGCAACCAGTTCTCCATAGGGACCTGAGCATCTTTAGCACAGGCTCCTGTTCCCTGGCCATGAAACAAGATGTCTCTTTCACAGTGTCCGCTGTAGATGGATATCCGGGCACCGTGTTTATGCTTGTTCTGGGTGAATATGTGGGGTAAACCTGGCCAGCCCATGTGGAGCTGTGCTTTGCTCTTTTAGAAGAAGGGGTGTAACTTGGCCAGAGAGGTGGTGGCTCCCCAGTTCTTCAACCCTCGTTTGCTTCTACAGGACTTTCCTGGCTCTTGCGCCTTCCACCGTCTTCCTGTGTGAGAAAGAAACACGCTTCCCAGCTGCTACCCCCAGCCTGAACTTTAATGCCCAAAGGGGGCACCCTGTGCAACTGTGCTGCGTGCGTAGTCCTAGGTCTGCACCCAATCCCTGTGACCTGACTCTTCTCCTTACAGCTAATCTCCTATCTTCACATGTAGCAACCAGCTGGTTGAGCAGTTGTTACAATACATGGAGCACAACTGAGCTGGCATCCTGGTCTAGTGAGTGGCTGAAATGTTCCACCCAGGGAAGTTATTCCTTCTCCAAGAGGAAAGAGATTTAGCAGGTGAGGCTAAGGATATGTTCCTGCGTCTTCTCCCCAGTGCCTCGGCAGCACCAGCTATAGTACCTTACTAGCTGGTAACATCCCAGCTACAGACCTCCCTGGAGCCCTGGGTGCAGATGGAACCTGAGTACACCCTGCTCTGTATCTCTTCGCCAGTGATCTCTCTGCCTCCCGTTCCCTACCTATTTACTAATGATCTTTTCTGTTTTCCCCCCTTTGCTTCCATTAATTGGGCTGCTTGCTGGTAAGTCATTCTGCTTTGTACCTTATTGATTCAAAGCTGGTATTTTAGAGGTGGGCCAGAACCAGCTCCCAGATCCAGATGCACTCAGATTTGGGACATTCCTAGCATGTCTAGAAGGTTATGCTGAAACCTCAGATCAAACACACCAGAGCTTCGGGGAAGTTCTGATGCAGATCCAGCTCGGCAGCTCAAGTCCACCTCTGTTGTTGCTTAAATTCAGTATCATCTTAGCAAATGGCAACAAAGTTTATCCAGGGAGCCGAGGAAATGTTTGATGAAAAAAGGCCTGAACTTGGATCACATGGCCAACCAGTAGGTATGCAGAGACCTACACCTGGAACTTAGCAGAATTCAAACAGGGACTGGCTGGTTATATGGCAGGTCTTGACAAATGTGCTGCACACCTAGGCGATGGCCCCAAAACTAGGTGTGTGACACATTAGAGAGAAACCCCCGCTGCCAAAATGCTGCCACAGCCACTTTCAACAGTTCTGTGTGGCAAAGAGGCCCACTTTCTCCCCATCACTGCAAAACCACCGCTGTGGAGGACACTGGCCGCAGCGATGGTCCACGGCGAAGAAGCCCCCCTGCCACCAGAAATAAGCTGTGCACTGCTGAAGGTGCTGGTGGCTTTTTGAGGTGGGAGGGGTATCAAAAAAGTACCGCAGCACAGTACTTGGAGAACTGCAGAACGGCTAGCCCCAGGGTACAATTCTTGGGCACCATGGTGACCAGGTTTTGTCGAGCTCTGTTATGTGAGTAGCAAGGCTATTTAAATTTAGACTAGTTTTGGAAGGGTTATCAACTCTCCTGCTTCAAGGCCCAGGCCAGGCTCTAAGGGTCAGGGGGGAAACTTCTCCTGGGACCATATTATCCCCTAACTTCCCGCTTCAGGGTTTTTGCTCCTTCATCTGGTCAGTGTTGGAGCCAGGTTCCTGAGCTAGATGGACAATGACAATGATCTAAAGAAGTTAGAGGGTTTCTATACTCCTATGGACCCACATGATGAACCAGAAAACAGCATGGAGACCTGGGTACCGTAGATTAGATATCTGGAAAGACTCCTTCACTGAGAAGGAAGGTCACTGAGCTGCTAAGAATGTGAAAAGTTTGACCTCTTATCCACCTTGTCTCTCCAACATCCTGGGACCGACTCGGCTAAAATAACACTGCACACAACAAATCTGCAAAGAATTGTAGAAGCTGAGAATTTAAGGCAAGGATGGAGAATTCCCGAAAGCCCCCGATACCTCTAGCTACAAGGCCCAGAGAGCTGGGTCTGCCTGGTGAAGCAGGGGGTCAATGAGGCTGATGAACCAAAGGGTTTTTCTGTGTGAAATTTGTTTCTATGATTTTTAAAAGATCATGCCTTTGATAGAGGTAACACAAAAGTAGTCAGTGTTACTACAAACCCATAGGTTATATATAGGGAGAAAACAGAGAGCAGAGGAGAATGTGAGCCAGGATTCCTAGGTTCTATCCCTGAATTTGACACTTACTATATGCTCATTTCACACATGATGCCTACCTCAGAAGAGCGTTGGCAGAGGAAGCTGTTTGTAAAGAGCTTGGTGATCCTCAGAGAGGGTGAGACAAAAGGGCAGAAAAGCTCTTCGTGCTGTGATAACCTGCGGAGGAAAGAAAGGGCAGGCCTGTAATTAGAACAAAAGCTGGAACAGTCCCTTCTCCAAAGAGCAAGATCTGTCCCCTGGCAGTCAAGTTCTGTTGTTGCACAAAAGCTGTAAATCTGTGCCACTGGAGGGGAGAGCTCACATGCACATCATGTGTGCCACACGCCCGGATTTAGGCGGCAAGCACGTGAGTGTGATGAGGCAGGGACTGGGTTGGCTGTAGGGCAATATTGCTTTGTTTCTGTTCTCGGAGCGCACCCAGATACTGTTGGGATGGGTGCAGCGCAGCCTCTGAAAGGAAAGTGTCTCTCAGCCGTCCCTCCCTGCTGTGTCACTGTGTTGGTTAGAACTGAGCTGAGTTTTACATCCAGATCCAGACTTCACCAGGAGTTCGGACCCATCTCTACATTGAGTGCTGCCCTCTAGCAGAGGGAAATAGCCATTGCTGTGATTGGACGTGTGACAGGTCCTATCTTCAAAGAGTTCTAGCATTTTGGAGCTGGCACAGGGACTTGGGCCCCCAGCTCCCATTCACCTCAATGTGCGTTGTGCTGCTAAGCCCCCTAGTCTCTTTAGGTGCATCTACACTTGTAAATTAAGTCGACTTAAGCTTGCTTAAGTCGACTTAATTTTACTCTGTGTCTACCCTACACTTTCCTTAAGTCGACTTAAGGAAAATTAAATTGGCTTTATTAAACCTCGTTTAAAGTCGACTTTAGGCTTAAGTCGACTTTCTAAAGTCGACTTCAGCCAGTGTGGACATGGAGTAGCCCTAAATCGACTCTAAGTCAACTTAGGGCTCTCCAGGACTCCCCCACTGCTCTCCCTGCCACGGGGTGGCACGGGGAGAGCCTGGCATGCCCACCCATGCCCTGCCAGGGTCCTTGTCCCCCTTTGCCCCATTGTACCCAGGTACAATGGGGCAAAGGTTGAGCCCCCTGGTACTTGGCAAGGGGTGCCCCCCTGCCACTGTGGACCTGTCTAAGGTCCCCCTAGCCCCTAGAAGTTGACCTAGGCATCCAGTGTGGACGCTCTAGGTTGACTTTGTAAGTTCCCCCCTAAGTCGACTTTAAATTTAGGTGTGGACATGCTAAGTCGACTTAACAAAGTTGACTTAAAGTTGACTTTGTTAAGTCGACTTAGCTAAAGTCGACCTACATTTACAAGTGTAGACATAGCCATTGACAGTCTCAGCGCTGAAGCCAGAGTCTCATCCTGCAAGGTGCCCCGATGCGTCGGAACTGTTGCAGTGGTGCAGAGGGAAGATTAGGGCCAATGGACGGGAGTTATTCTCTTGCGCCTTCCTCTGTTAAAGCCGGTTCTGATCGTTGTCGGAGACAAGAGATCGAGCCAGACGAGCCTCTGATTTGGCCAGCTGTCAGTTCCGGAGTGGAGGAGAGAGACGTTTCACTTGTAGCCAGTCGCCATCTATGGCTTAATTTTTCGCTCTCTCCCCATCATGAAAAGGCAAAGCCCACACCTTCCTGGGCCTGGTTTGGACCTCATCAGCACCACTCTTACACAGCTGTATCTCCATCGGCTCCGGGGAAGTTCTCCTGACTTACACCAGCAGGCTCACTTTCAAACTTACTCTAACACCAGTTAATGACGCCGTGTGATCACTAGAGCCCAGGGACTGGCCTGCATACGCTCTCCAGAACGTCACAGCACTGAGCTCTGGGCCAGCATTCTGTCTCCACTCTTCTTTATTACACTGGTCTGGACAGTGGCTTTAAGTGTAATAAGTATAAGCATGTTTCAGTAGGGAGATTGCTCCAACATGTTGGTTCTGGGCTTGAATGCAATTATTCCTACTGCCAATTGGCCAGTGCCTGTAGCCTACGGACGCTGCTTTCTCAGGAATCCCACTTTCCAGCAGAACAGGTTTTTGCGGAAACTCAGATCTGAGGACTGTGGAAGAAACATAATCCACAAACAACAGAAACATTAAAGCAGGAACATATCCCTGCAACAGACCACGCTGCCAACTTTGCCCTCATATCTGCACTGACGACACCATCGCAGGACCAAATCAAGCTACCTACTCCATCAGGGGATCATTCATCTGCTCATCCACCAATGTGATTTATGTCATTATGTGCCGGAAATGCCCCCCCTGCTTTATATATTGGATAAACAGGACAGTTTCTGCGCAAAAGAATAAATGGACATAAATCTGACCTCAGAAATTGCAACACTAAATAGGGGAACACTTCAATCTCTCTGCTCACTCCATTGACGACTTGCTAATAGCTGTGCTGAAACAGATGAATAACAAATCACAGCTTCAAAGAGAAACTGCAGAACTTGAATTTATATGCAAATTCAAGTCAGTTACTTTGAGGTTAAACAGGGACTACGGATTTTTCTCATTACAACGGGTGATTTGACCTCACCTTCCTCTATGTGCTGTTCCCCAGTGTTTGAATCCTAACATCTATTTTGATTTGCTGTTACAGCCTGACCTGATCCTGTGTCCTACACTTCCCTGCATTTTATTTCCTCCCATTCTGTAAATTTCCCATCTTCAAAGCGTATGACGAAGTGGGATTTTCTCCCACGAAAGCTCAGGTGATAAATAAATCTGTTAGTCTTTAGTGCCACAGGACTCTGTTTTTCTGCAATAGACTAACACGGCTCCCCCTTTGGAACTTGATTGCCATTTAAGTGCAAGAAAGACTTGAGGGCAAGTTCAAGGCTCTGAGGGAGGATGGTTTCTTGGGAATTTTGCTCCCAAAAAGATTTTGGCAGAAGAAACTTTTAGAAGAATGTGTCCCATTATGATTTTTCTTTTGTTCTTTGAAGCTGTTCCCTGAGGCACAAGTAATTCTTGGAAGGATATTTTCAGATTGTTAAAAAAAAAAAAATGCTCACAACAAGAAGAGTAAAACTGCAGCTGGAGCAGGTTGAGAGAGACAAGGAAAGAGCACAGAAGTGACTGAATAGCCCAGGGGAGTGGCAGTACACTATGGATGGTTCCACACTAAGTTGCCAGTCCAAATCACAACAGACTGGAAGTGATCAAGAGGGTTCAATGGCGTGTAACCAGGTGGCTGGTTGTGGAAATCAGTTACGCTCCCATGGAACCCTAGGAATGGCTTCTAGAGAGGCCGGATGGAGTGGTGCGAGGAAAGCACCGTGGCTGCCCTGTAATAGGACATCCATCAATCTCTAGGTCTGGCTGTCTCCCTTCGTCCATCACTTGTGTCAGGATGAAATTCACAACAAAACCAATGATCACGGTGCAGTTCCATCCCCACCCGGCAGGGCCGCTGTTTAGGAAGCAGACAGGGAAGAGAATATAATAAAGAAGCCGGAGGTGAGTTTGGGGAAATTGTGACTCTCTCCGGCCACCCTCCATGGCTGGGAAAGGCTTGTTTTTGCTCATGTCACCTGCTTTTCCTGGCTGGTGATGCTGGTTTCTTATTTGACATTTCAGGTCAGATCATTTCACTCTGGCACCCATGAACCCACACAACACTTGGGTTCTCAGTTAGTGCAGGGGCACGTTTACCAGAAAACCATGTTACTGTAGAACAATGCCTTTCATTGTGTTAAGAAAGGGTGGAAGGGTAAAAGAAGGGAATTAATCAATTTCTATTGATATTAGGTTTTATCATCTATTTTCCCCAAGAAAACATAACGTTTTTTAGACCAACCTGGAAGTGGCTTTCTAAAATGCAGGGGGAGGGAGTTACTGCTGACTAGAGGAATGAGCTCCATTTATTTTAATGGAGTTACTACTGATTTACACCAGGCTGGGTGAGGTGGGATCAGACCCAAGGTGCTGAATGAAGGACCCACTTAAGAAAAATTGCTTTTTCCCAGCAGAGAAGGGGATGTTGAGATTAGTGATTTCTTCCCTAGCCAGCCAGGTACATTCCCAGGTTAGCGCTGTTATCTCCCTCCATGGGCCCCTGCGTCCCTAGCCCTCAGCGTCACTGGTGATCCATTGGAACATTTCTTTAAAATCTCAGTGTAGCCAGTCGGCAAGTGTTTCTGGTCTGAGGTAGGTCCAGATACTGAACAGATTGGGCTTCGTTGATTCCCCCTCCCCACTTTCATTCTTCCTCTTTCTCTGTGTTGGACTCTTTCCCTCCTTTTAGCCCCTGTCCTCCCTGAATCCCTTCCACTCTTGTGTTGCCTCAGTCTTCTCATGCTCACCTGGCAGGTGCCGTTCCCACCTGCACTTCCGTCTCTCCTGACTGCTCTTTGTGCCTCCCATGCTTACTCGGGACTCTGCCTCTTCAGCCCACCATGGCCTCCCCCTCTCGCTCTGCCCCTGCTCGGTCACACTGTGTGGAGACACACCTGTCCCCTGAAGCATCCCAGTTAGAGAGACTGAATTCACCCGGCGTAGAGGGAAACTGGCCCCCTCTGTGTACGTTCTGTATTGCAGTGGGATGTACTGTAGACTGTTAGTGGGGTCTTCGGGTCACCAGTAAATTATGTGTCCCTCCATGCAGTGCCGCCTCCTGGGACAGAAGCAGAAGAAGAAGCGCCAGGAGCCCAGGCTGGATGACAAGCCCAAGAAAGTGAAAGGAAAAAAGTTGGCCGTTCAGAGCCCTGCAGAGGAGTCAGGCGCCCCCTCTCAGAGTAAGAGACGCCAGCGGCTCGGCCAGGGACAGGGACAGGCTGGGTGCAGGGCCACGAAGGCATCGGGGGGGGGGGGGCTCCAGAGTGGGGGAAGGAGAGACTGTCGTGGGAGCTGAAACACACGCGCAAGCGCAGGTTGACAGCTGCTGCCCTCCTCGTGGCTGTGCGTTAGCTGAATCGCTTGCCCCCCGGGCCTGCTTCTTGCCTCTTCGTGTCTCCTGCAGTGCTGGGGTTGCCCTGGGTTTGTCCACAGAACGAAGTTCGGGCCTGTGACTCCTGGAGCAGTCCGGCCCACAAGGGCTATTGCAAGAAGCTGCCTGCTGGAGGTCTCCCAATAGAAGCCCTGTGTGTAGTAGCCCTGCCTCGCTGTCCTGCCCCCATGGTAGTGCTGGGCCAGCCACCAGCACCTTGTGGCCGGCTGCGTGCGCACCCCCAGACGCCCCCTGGCATGTAAATGGAGCCTTGGGAAAACCGGGTCTAAGTTTTGCCCTCTGTGCTCTGAGTGACACGCACAGAGAAGCCCTATTTGGACCTACTCACAAGCCAAGGCTGACGGCACTTGTGTGTCTGCACGAGGCCATAAATGCATGGGGCCCCCCCGTGTCAGCTGTCCCGCGCAGCATCTCCCCACTTTGAACTGTCCCCGTCTGGGAGGTCAACTTGCAGCCTCACCTTCCATGTCTCCCCAGAAACAAACGTCACCCCCATCCACTTCTCCCCACACTGTGTGCTGGGGGTAACTGGAGGCTTACATCATTCAAAGCCCCGCAACCCAAGCACACGCCGACCCTCCCACCCTGCCTGCTGCCTGTCTGTGGTTTCCATCCTCACTCTGGCCGCTCTCACCACATGCAGCTGTCAGGAAACTGAGGAAGAAGAAGGAGGAGAAACCAGAGGAGGAAAGTGAGAAGTCGCCCTCCTCCAAACCCACCAAAGAGCCCAGGAGGAAGAAGGAAAGTCCCACAGCCTATTTCAGGGTGGCCAAAGCCTCTAAAAAGAAACCAGGTGAGAAGCTGGGCCACTTCCACCCAGAGGGTCTCTTGTGTACGCACATGCTGACACCCAACCCAATTGCACCCCCGGCATACGACCACGCTCGTCAACGTACCGGCCTGTGTCACGATTCAGCCAGGCACGCGTGCCATAATCCAAGTGCCCTCTTGCCTCACCACACCAATCCAGACGCAGCTGTGCCCTACATCCCCTTGCACGCTCGTGTTGTCTCCCAATCAAACACCCTTGCACACGCACCACCATCTCAATGCACAACTCTACAGCCCCCCATTCCCAGTCCAAACACAACCTCACACCCGCACGTGGCATTCACCATCCAGTAAACAGCCCTGCATGAATAGCACAATCGCATTGCAAAGGCCTCTCCTTCTAAACACAAAACAGCTCCATGCATCCCAGGCCGAACCCAGCTTTCTCACACGCACTTTGCACTTTCAATCTAAATCCATCTGAAAGCCACCTTGGAAAACACACACTGCGCCCCAGAGAACCACTCACTTTCCAAGCTAAAATCCAGCATGCTGGGAAAGGCCCCAGCTCCCACAGAGGGTGAGCAATACCCATCTCTGCTTTCGGACGGCAGCTGCACACAACAGACAGACGAGATGGCTGTTGCAGTTCTGGGTTTCCTGCTAATACCATCCCTCTGCACACAAGGTCCATTTTCCAGAGAAATATTTCACCCACCTCACAGCTCTGTTCCTGCCCAATGGTGAGTGTCTATGGGCAATTGCTCCGTTTCCTTGTCACCATCTCTGTGGGCAAAGAGGCAAGGGGCAGAGGAACGGACTCCCTGTGGGATTAGGGTGACCAAATGTCCTGATTTTATAGGGACAGTCCTGATATTCATGGCTTCATCTTATAAAAGCGCCTATTACTCCCTGCCCCCAATTTTTCACATTTGCTCTCAGGTCACCCTATGTGGGATGCATGTCCCAGCAAAAGCCCAGGAGGCAGGAAGGTCAGTCACTAGGTGGCAGTCGTGCTCCACAGACACCGCCTCCTTCCTCCCCTCACTCCCCCCTTCCAAAAAAAAAAACCCTCACTCCCCTGCCGGCAAATACAGTGGAGTTTATTTTCTAACCTGCTGTTTCTTACAGGGTAAACTCCTAGGGGTAAAGATCTCTAGCACCTGATCTACGCTAGGAAAAACACCTCAGTGTTTCCACCCAGGCTATGTTCACACGACAAACTTGTCCCACAATAAGCTGTTGGGGGACAAGGAAAGTGCTATAAATATAGCGCTTTTGTGTGTGTATACGTAAGGAGCAAAGAAGCATTCACACGTGGGAAGCTCCTTTGCGCTACAAGGAGCAGTGCATGGTGGGCACCTGTCCCACCATGCACTGCCCACAGCCAGCCTTTTGGCTGGCAGTGGGCTGCCCCAGGGGTTCACTGGGCTAGGGGGCGGGCTGCAGCCCCCGCTGCCTCCTGAAGCCCAGCCACCAAGCTTGGGGAGGCGGCGGGAGCTGCAGCCAGCCCCATCCACCACCTGCCAGACTTCGGGTGGTGGCGGGGACTGCACGCTGAAGCGCGGCAGCCCCTGCCACCACCCAAAGCCCGGCGGCTGAGCTAGGGGGCCCCCAGCCCCGGCAGCAGGCAGAGGGCCTGAAGCCACCTGTGCTTGGGGGTTCCCGAGCAGGAGCCCCCAGTCTAGGGGGCCAATCCCCAGGAGACACCAAACCTGGCAGCTCCAATAGTAGTCAATTTCACTCCTCTGCTAGAGCAGTGAAATTGACATATTAGACAGCTCCAATGTCCCAGAGTGGCATCGATTGGCACTCTGGGACATTTCCGGAGGCTGTCTATTGTGGAAAAACTGTACATACGAGCACTACTGCGGAACAGCTGGTCTGCGGGAAGCCTAACCACTCTTGATTTGAGTGGTTTAACTGTCGCGGGGCAAGAGGGTGTTGCCGCGCAACAGGGGAAATGCTCGTGTGTACGCTCGAAGCCTTATCGCGCGGCGAAGTGATCGTGTGTAGATGGCCCCAGTTTTGAAATGAATTCAGCTAGTGTAATGTTAGCCAGGCACCCAGCAGTCCAAACCGGTTGCCAGAACCATTTGAATTTGGGGGGCAATTTTCCCAGTGTTGGCCCAGTGAGCTGAGCACAGGCCTCAGGATTGGAGTCTACACACTTCTCCCCGGAGTTGTGTGCATTTACACTGACTGTCCAGGCTGGTTAGAAACCAGTTTTGTGGGATTCGGGATCAAATTTGGTTTGAGCCCCAGCTCGGACTAGACTCCCAGATCCTGGTCAGGTGAGGTGAAAGCACCCCATCGGAGGCTGCAGACACATAGCGATGGGTAGGTCCAGATCCACTGGGCCCCAGGCTAGCCCCCAGCTGCAGAGGAAGTTCCTCTAAACAGGCAGACTGAGCCATCATGGTAGTCCCATATTAAAGTGGCTGTGTCCTTTTCTCTATAACCTTCTTCTCTTCCCCTCTCTGCTCCCCACTTGCAGAGGACTCTGAGGAGGAGGAGGAAGAAGAGGAGGTAGAGAATGATGACCCACCAAAGAAGCCAAAAAAGAAGCCCCCCAAAGAAATCCCAGCTGGAGAAAGCAAGGAGAGAAAACCCAAGCCAAAAGGTCAGCCATGAGTGCCCTAGAAAAGGGGCTGGAGTGTGGAGGTGACAGAGACTCTTGGAAAGATGAGAGTGGAGCTACAGTGAGAGGAAGAATGGACCAACAGTGAAGGCACTAGCCTAGGGTTGGGGGCGCTGGTTCAATTCTTTGCTTCTCCTCAGACCCTTGTGTGGCCTTGGGTGAGTCGCTCACCCTTCCCTAGCTCAGTGCCCCTGGGGATAATGGCCCTGCCCCGGAGGATAAACATGCCCTAGCTAGCATGTGAGGTGCTCAGATGCTGTGGGGAGGCAAGGCCAGGTGAGTTGCCCATCTGTCTGTGGGGATGTGTGTGTGTGTTTGTACATCGGATGTTCCTGTCGGCTCCGTCTCCTGGAAGTGCCCTAGCGGACATGCGTGGAAGAGAGTCCTTTGCGGTCAGTATATTTCCATTTCCCTCTCCTCTCAGGTAGCTGGGCTGGAGCTGATGTTTCTTTGCTTGGCTTTGCTGCTCCCTGTCTGTCTCCGCCTTCCGAGCAGGTGGATTTTCACACCTCAGAAGCTCCACGCTGCGAACGACTCAGAACATTGAGCTCCATCCAGCTCCGGGCCGGCAGACAGCCTGGAGTTGGATTGACCCGGGCACCCAGACTCTTTTGTGGTGCCAAGCTTCTGAAGCATGTGAATCCATCCGAGTGGCCAGCGGAGGAGGCTTTTTCCCCATCAAGCAGGCCCCTGAGGCTAAGCTGCAGGGGATTTGATTCTCCTAGTCCCTTGCCCCCCTGGGACTCCAGGGTACAGCTGAGGGGAAGTCCCTCCATGGGCACCCTGCTGAGTGGGGCTGGGGTGGAGGGTGGTTCTTAGCATGCTTTCCAAGCAGCCATCTCCCAGAGAGACCAAGAGAGAATCTCTCCCTCCCTGGGTCAGGCCAGGAGTTGGGGACAGGCACCGCTAGAGAGCCGGAGATCACGGCCTGGGTCTCAGGTGGGGCAAGGAGAGGGCAGCTCTGACCCTTGGCTTGGACTGACCCGAGGGTGGTCAACAGGGAAAGTCAGCAGGACTAAGCAATTAAGAATCATGGCAGGAATTAGCAGGGAGCAATGGCCAAGCTTCCTGGGAAACAGCTATGGGAGCAGGGAGGATGGCAGCAGAGGGCTGGAGGCTCTCGAGTGTCTGAGTCTTGGGTCAAATTCTGGTGTCCCCTTCTCTGTTGTCTCCTTCCTGCCTTCCCTGTCCCTGGCTCTCTCCTGTCCACACACCTGGCTCTCTCCATTCTCCCTTTCCCTCTTTCCTTTCTCCTTAGCTTGCCCCTCTTCTCTCTTCCTCCCTTCGCCATCTGAACCCTCACTATCCCCTCCGCGCCCCACACCCCCGCTTGCTGCCCTCTCCCTGTTCCCCTCCTGCCCTCCCTGCTTGTTCAAGTCACTCTCTTCCGCCGCCCTCCATTTCCCCTCACTCTTCCTGCATTCTCACTGGCTCCTTTCTCTATCCCGATAGGAGACAAAAGTGAAGGTGAGGCCAAGACGAGAACAGCAAAGCCCACAAAGAAGGAGACGACGTCTGTGTTCCAAGTCACTGGGGACCAGAAGGAGAGAAAAAGCAAAAAGAAAGGTGAAGGGTGATGGCTGGGCCGACCGTAGCTCTTATTCCTAGCGAAGAACTCCTGAGGTGTTGATTTTGGTACAATGGGAGGCCTTGGGATATGGCTCAATCCATGGGAGGGACTGAATTGAATTATTGAGCTCTGCTGTTCTCTGCAGAGAAGGACCTGGGGGTTACAGTGGACAAGAAACTGGATATGAGCCAACAATGCGCCCTTATTGCCAAGAAGGCTAGCGGCGTTTTGGGCTGCATTAGTAGGAGCCCTGCCAGCAGATTGAGGAAGGTGATTATTCGCCTCTATTCGGCCCTGGGGAGGCCACTTTGCAGCACTGTGTCCTGGTCTGGGTCCCCCACTACAGGAAGGAAGGGGACAAATTGGAGAGAGTCCAGTGAAGGGTACCGAAAATGATTAGTGGGCTGGGACTTATGAAGAGAGGCTGAGGGGACTGGGCTTTGTTTAGTCTACAGAGGAGAAGAGTGAGGTGAGATTGGATAACAGCCTTTACCTACCCGAAAAGGGGTTCCAGCGAGGGGGGAGCGAGGCTCTTCTCGGTGGTAGGAGTTGTCAGCACTGGGAGCAATGGTCTCAAGCTGCAGTGGGGGACGTCTGGATTGGAAACGAGGAAAATCTTTTTCACGAGGAAGCTGGTGAAGCACTGGAGTGGGTTACCTAGGCAGGTGGTGGAATCTCCATCCTTGGAGGTTTTTAAGGCCTGGCTTGACACAGCCCTGGTGGGGATGGGTTAGCTGGGGTTGGTCCTGTTTTGAGCAGGGGGTTGGACTAGTGACCTGTTGAGAGGTCCCTTCCAAACCTAATCTTCCATGATTCCATGGGCTAAGGAGGGGGCGAGAGCCACTCATAGCTCCTTGGGCTATGATCCCATGGCAGGATAGGGCTGGGTGATCAGCACTTGGATGGAGGCCTCCCAGGAAAACACTGGATGCTGCTAGAAGTAATGGTGATGACAGATGGGAAAGAGCTCTGCTCTGAGTTGGTGCCGATCCAATTGCCCTGGCACATTGCTCAGAAGTGCTTTGCGACTTTTGGATGAGGCCCATGTGATCAGTGATGGTCCCATGGCCCTTCTCCGGGGAGTGCCGGCGCTAACCAAATCCCACGCTGGGTAATTCCACTCTCCTGAGTGAAATATTCCCCTGTAGTCACAGATGCATCCAAGATCCATCTTCCCGTCCTTCGTTAATGTCTGTCGATGACTGTGAGATTCTCAGATGAAAGCCCAGTGCGCAATTGGCTCCTGTAAACTTGGCAGTTCAGAGCCCCACCACTTCCGGGTTTGTCACATCAGTGAAAGTAAAACAGCTGTTTGAGCCCCAGCACGGAGACGCACTAGCGTTAGTACAGGAATCTCGAGCCCCACTCTTGGCTAATTCCCTACGTGTGTCTCTCCTGCACTCCCAGCTCTCGCCAGCAGCGAGGCGGAAGATGACTCTGATTCCAGCACCAAGCCAATCAAACCGGATAAGAAAAAGAACACCGCTTCCATGTTCCAGGCCGGAGGCGACAGCCGCAAAGAGAAGAAGCCCAGAAAGAAAGGTGGGTGCTCCCTGAGCGAGGGTTGCAATGCAGGGCTCTGGGCACAGAAGGGCTAGTACAAGTTCAGTTGCTCACGGCCACGTGAATACTGCCAGAGCAGCGGGTGGACAAATACTGGATGGTTGGGGGTGCCACGCTGGGTCGGAGGATTATTCTGGGCCCCGTTTGGAGGCTGTAGAGGAGAAGGATGTGTTGCCCTCTGCTGGCTAAGCTAATCAGCAGCTTCCTTGTTTTGCCTTGTCATGTCAAGGACAACAGCTCAAGAGCCGCTCCTGGACTGACTGAATTAGGCTCCCTTCCCTCCCTTTGCTGGCAATGGACTATTCATGATGCTTCTTTCAAGCCTGCTTCAGAGCTGAGCTGATGCTGCAGCTTTGATATGCCGGTCAAGGGGGAGAATGCCTAGAAGATGCCGCTGTGTCTATAAATCGGTCCCTGCAATGATGCCCTTCCCTGCCAGTGCTGTCAGCTCCTCCCTGGCACCTCGGGCCATGAGCTGGGCTGGCAGGGTCTGGGGCACTTCTGGGCAGCAAGGCGGGCGATGCCCATTGTGTGCAGTGTACGTTTCTGTCTGCAGCTCTCCCCAAAGCCACCGGAGACAAGAGCGAGGGAGAGGCCCCGGAAAGCCCCCAGAAGAACTCCAACAAGAAAGGGAAAGGGAAGAAGGCCAAGAAGGTAAAAGGACTGATGGGCAGCACTGGGAGTGGTGATTCCTCACAACCTCCTCCATCCCATCAGAGTCCCCAAGCAACGTCCAGCGGGGCTGGAGGAAGTTTTCTGGTGTTTAGTGCTGAAGGAGGGTGAGGAGGTTGCCCATCTCGCAGAGCAGGACCCCAGAAAGAATGGAGAGTGGAGCCGCATAAAGGGTCCCTGACAGGGTCCCACGGTGGCTGGGGGGACTAAGTTCAGAGAAGGGAGAAACTGAGGAGCATGATGCTCGACAGACAGATGTGGCAGATAAGGAATACAGTCAAGGGAGAGCTGTGACTGTGATAGGGCATGGCGCTGGCCTACACTGAATGGTGCATTTCTATCTGCTGCAGCTCTCTTCAGAAAGCCCTAGAACAGTGTGCGCCTGAAATGAACACTCCCTAAAGCCTTCTTCCCTTTCCGTTCTGGGTGACGGGCTGCAGAAGGAAGAGCGGCCTCCTTCCCCTGTCATTGAAGTGGACAAGCTGGAGGATTTTGTGCTGCAGCCGGCACCTCAGGGGGTGACGGTCAAGTGTCGGGTGACTCGAGACAAGAAAGGGATGGACCGGGGCCTCTATCCCACGTATTACCTGCACCTGGACAACGAGAAAAAGGCAAGCAGGGAGATAGCCTCCCAAGGGAGCTGGGGGTATGCCTTGCTCCGATTAAAGAGCTCGGTGGGGAAAGGTTTGTTCCGTCCTGAGAGAGTTTTCAAATTGTAAACTGAAACTGTGGAAGCAGGCGTTTTGACAGCTTCAGAGTTTCTGCTTCAGACCTTCTCCATATCAGGAGATTGGTTGAAACGGATCGTTGCTGGTGCACGAAAAGCGTTTTGCTGGAAAACTCCTGACTAGCCCTACTCAAGCCATTTAAAGCTGGACAAAGCACTTGAACATACTCCTGGTATGGAGGAAATGATGTAATGGGCCAGACCCATCCCTGGCCTAAACCCACCACATTCACTGGGGTTACACAAGGGCTGAGTTTGTCCCAATGAGTCTTTCTCATCTCCGTTTTCTGATAGTCCGTGGTGCTTTCCCCTCATTTCAGTGAGCTGCAGCCTGAGAGTGGCTCCCGACCCATGCAGCATGCCGATAGGAGGAGGCTGATCCTCAGCATGCTCCTATTAAATTCAGACCCGCTGTGTCTGCGTGAAGACACACCCCTCCCAGGAGCTGATCCTTCAGATGCTGATGGCCCATTTCCAGTTGCAATGCTGTTCCAGTGGTGCAATTTACATGCTTTGCTTCTGGCGTAGAATTGCAATTTGCGATCTGAAAGGCATTCATTTGCTAATTGATCTCTTCCACTCGATCCATATTCCCATAGGCCCTCTTGGGAAATACGCAGGCTCTTTACCCCCAGGATGATTTTGTAGTCCCGCAGGGACAGCTGGAAAACTCTAGCCATGGTGGGTACGTCTACACTGCATAGAAAAACCTGTGGCTTGCTCGTGCCAGCTGACTCAGGCTGATAGGGCTGGGCTTGGGCTGGAGCCATGCTCTGGTTCTCTCCCCTCTCACATACCCAAATTAATTGACCTGGGTTCTGAGACTCTGCATCAGTGTAGACATACCCAGGGTGTGACTACATGACCCAATGCAGAGCCTGACTCCCCGGGTAAGGTTACCGCTAACTCAGACAGATGCTCTCTGCTGTAGATAATGCTGGTGGCCAGGAGGGCTTTGCCTCTCAGGACAGTGGTCTTGAACTGAGCGTAGTGCACAGCAAATTGTATTCCCAGCCACCTGTTAGCAAGCAGCTTGTACGCTTAGTGTGTTTTGTGCCAGGTGGAGCTTCTTCAAAGGTGTGCAGCACCATGAGCTGTGATAAGAGCCGCCTGCTTCCTGGGTCACCCAGTAATCCAGTCCCTGCCTTCCCGTCTCCAACAGGTCTTCCTGCTGGCTGGCCGGAAGCGGAAAAAGAGCAAGACCTCGAATTACCTGATTTCCATTGACCCCACTGATCTGTCACGAGGTGGAGAGAACTTCATCGGGAAACTGAGGTACGAGGAAGGGCTGGGTCCAGGCCACTTTCCACTCCGATTAGCCTAGATCAAATCCCCAGCCAGTGAAAGTGCAAGGGAGTGAAGTGGAAATACCCAATATATTTCACTTCCTGCCCTGCACATCTGGAATCATGACTGCCTGGGTCTGCTGCTGCCTGGACTATTTCATGCATTCCACTGTTCCTGCCGCTCTGAAGCGGGATCTACTGGGGATACCACAAACCCCGGGTTTAGCAAATGCTGCTGCATGCTTACGTGAATGCTCTGCAGTGGGCGTGGGCTGAGGCCCTTCCTGCCACAAGGAATTTGCCAGGTGCCACGTTCATATCCCACCCTGATTGGTAATGTGAGAGCGTGGGCATCATCCAGTGGCAGTTTGGTGGCCTGCACAGGATGATTTGATGGGTCCCAATCCTGTTCCGATGGACAGTGCTTCATACAATGAAAAACGCCATCAAGTGGACCTGACCCTGTGTTATACATTTCACTGCATTTAATTTCCTCCCATTCTGTAGGTTCCCCATCTTCAAAGCATCTGCCGTAGTGGGATTTTCTCCCACGAAAGCTCATGTGATAAATGTGTTAGTCTTTAAATGTGCCCCAGGGCTCCTTGTTTGTTTGTTTGTTTCTTTGATCGGATTTAGTGGGTCCCTCTGGGGCAGGATGAGCCCACTGTGCGTACAGCAGCGAGGAAGTCGGGCCTGACCCTCTCTGATCTATCCCTGCTACCCGGCTACATGAACTCCAGTCTCCAGAGCTCTGTCTAGCTCCTGCCAGTGGTACTAAATCCGTGTCTAAAGCTGGGATAGGTGGGGCTCCTCCATGCTGAAGGCACTCTCCAGCAGTAAGCCCTCTCCAGAGAACTGGATAAGCCAGTTTTCCCCTCCCTGCCCACCCTCCCAGTGACAATTCAGAGGACAGATCTAGTAACAGGAGGCTCCAGTTCTGCCAGAAAAGCTGTGACCCCCCCCCTCCCCCTCCCCAGGTACCAAGCCAGGAGGACTCAGACAGGAGACAGTCCCACCCTTCCACCCCTGCTCTCTCACCCTCCGGGCTCAGGCGCAGTTTCCCTGTGTACACACCCTCCATCCTATGGAGATGTGGACCAGGATCCACCGCTCAGCTTCCACCTTCTTCATTTGGTGCCTGTCTCCTTATTACCCACAGTGCAGCCCATTACCAATACTGTGCACAGGGCGAAAACCGGTCCTTCGCTGGCTGGCTTGGGGAGAACATGTTCCCAGTGGAAATGGGGGATGGGGGGGCACCAAGCTGTGCACTGATTCTCTCAGTTTGAGGAATGAGTCCCACACAGTTCAAGCCCCAAAACAAAACTGGTTTGTTGGAGGGACGGGGACCCAGGAGAGGCAGCTGCCTAGGTTGCTGCTTTCCACTGCAGCCCAGGATGAGTTTTCTTGACTTAGAAGCTGGGGTGGGGGGATGGTCTCAGCTTTCCTAGCAAGAATTGGAGCCTCCGGTTTTCAGATCTGGCTTCAGAGGGGAAACTGGCTTATCTGGTTCTTCCTGAAGGAGAGAGGAGTCACCACTGGACAGGGCTTTCAGCACAGAGCAGCCGTGCACATCCCAGCAGGCTTCGCTGGGGCCAGAGAAATTCATTGTGGTTTGCTGCGGGAGAGGGGAGGGTGCAGTTCAGAGACCGGCTCTCAGGCAGGGTAGGGAGCACTCTGTGCTGTCACCTACATGGCAAGTTATTAGCTCAGGGCAATTCAGTGGCTATCAGAGGCTATTTTGCCTGTATGCAAAGCACAATGCCATCAGGGAGCTAAGACTTGATTTACATGTAGAGTTGCACTGGTTTACGTATAGGTGTGATTTTTAAACTGATTTAGTTATACCAGTGCAACTCTGTGTGTGGACTCTGTTGGGGTCAATTTAAACCTGTCTTGCATCAGGTGAGTAACTTTACAGAAGCAAGTTACAGAGGGAACCGTTTAAAACCCATGCAAGTGTCCACATGAGATTATGCACTGCTATTTCAAAACCCTTTTAAATCAAACCAGTGCAGCTTCTGTGCACAGACAGGGCCTTCTTATATGGGGTGTGGCAGGATGAGTGCAGGGGCCCCTGGAATCACCCACAAACTGGCCAGTCTGTGAAATGCTGTACTCCAGCTGTAGTCTCTGCAGAGGGGTCTGTGACCTGTTCCCCTACCCCATGTTTGCTCTGTGCCTAGATCCAGCCCGGCTTGGTTAGCCAGAGAAAGGCCAGAGACCTACACAAATGCAAGCTGATGGGTGTGATGGATCAGAGAAGTGTGGAAGGGGCAGCGGGGCCTGCACATCCCTGGACGTGTTAGTGCTTTGGAGTCTCATGTGGCTGTACAGAGCCTGGCCTGATGCAGGTTGTTCCCTGTGCAGAATAAAAGCTGTGACCTTCCCACGAATCAAGCACTTGTCAGTAACAGCCTCCAGTGAAGCAGAGCTACTCCTCTGTCGCCGCACAGAGATCTGGGCTTTTGGGACTAGTGCCAGGACCCCGAGTCCCCTCCTGTCACCTCCATTTGACTGTGCTGCCATGGGGCATCTGCCCAGAGAGCCCTGGACACCCCTTTCATCACGGGACTGTAATCAGAAGGGTAACCTACGGAAGGGCATATGGAGGAACATGAGAAGGGCGACCATACCAAATATAAACCCCCTCACCCCAGGTCCTCAGACTGATTTCTGTCTTTCGTTTAGATCCAATTTAATGGGGACTAAGTTTACCGTCTTTGATAATGGTGTGAACCCCGACAGAGCTAACGCCGATTGGTCGAACGTGCGACAGGAGCTATCCGCCGTCATGTATGTAAGTAACAGACTTAGCTCCTTCCACTCTCCCCCAGTAGAAAGGCACATCACTGCCTGTGGTCTCAGACTGCTGTGCCAGATCAAGAGATCCTTGAATTCATTGCCGATAGATATAGCCATCCTGCATCCTGCCCTGGAGAGCAGAGGTCCCCGTTCATCCGCTGGCCAGGTACAGCTAAGTGTTTCCCTGTGCACAGTACAGCTGCATTGCATGCACATCTGGATGGGACACAGGGCGGGGTGCAGCACTGGAGTTATGATAGGGAATCCCAGACACACATTGCTGGTACCAGTGGGTCAGGAAACAGCTGCTAAGTCTCGGTGTGGGAGGTGTGCACCTACGAGGACTTGCTGATGAGTCTGCTGGCGTTTCTGTTCCAGGAGACCAATGTTTTAGGGTTCAAAGGACCCCGGAAGATGACTGTGATCATCCCTGGAATGAATTCGGACAATGAGCGGGTGCCAATCCGGCCCCGAAACGTAAGTCAGAGCAGCAGCCAGCAGTGTGGGGAGCAAGACACCCTTTCCTCCATGGCAGAGCCCAAATTTTAGCAATCCCAAAGAGAGATGGTAATTCCCTAGCCAGGCGCGAGGCAGCATGGCAGAAGAACTAGATCAGTATCATAAAGGCCTCGAGCATGGAGATGATTTAAAGGTGCATTGAAGGTCCAAACAAGTGCTTATATGTGCTACGGGATACATGGAAGCATTTACTGCTTGGATCCCCTTGGAAAGTCCTCCTTGATGTCAGGAGTACAGAGGTACGCACACATGGTACAGGGACTCATACAGACCCTGCACCCTCAGGGAAATATTTGCAGGGACTGCTTGGGGTAGAGAGACAAAGGCACGCCTTTCTCGTACTGCCTCTTGAGTATGTTTCTCACCATTCCCAGGACAATGACGGGCTTCTTCTGAGATGGCAGAACAAGAACATGGACAACCTGATCGAGCTGCGGAACAAGGCCCCTGTGTGGAATGATGAGACTCAGTCTTATGTCCTGAACTTCCACGGCAGAGTCACGCACGCCTCTGTCAAGAACTTCCAGATTGTGCACAGTGAGGACCGTAAGTCCACAGGGAGAGTCACCACACCCAGTCAATCCCCCAGAGTGTGGAGATTCCCCGAACAAGCTGTGTCGGGGACCGGAGAGAGGGTCAGTCTGGAGGGCTCTAACGCCATCTCCTTGGGCCTTTGGCTTGAGGGCTTCAGTCAGGTCATTGTTAGCGGCGTTATCCCAGAGAAGAGCGTCCCATGGAAGAGCGTTCAGTAGCTGAGCCCCTGCCTCCACCAGCGTTCCATGGGCCTCTTTTGAGTTTGGGTTTGAATCCACTTCATCTGAACTCCCCGTCACCTATGGCTGATTTTTATCAAAGAGGGAGAAATTAGAGGAATTATTCAGGGGAAATTCTCTGACTTGTGTGATGCAGGAGGTCAGATTACTTGACCACGATGGTCCTTCCCGGCTTTAATCTACAAAAACTCACCTCTGTGCTGCTCCCAGGGCAAGTTCGATATGCCCCGCTTATGTCCCATTTAAAAATCAGGGCTTAAAAGAGCTCAGGGCTAAATTTCCAAGTGCTCCACACCCACAAACAGAGCTCAGTGATTTTCAGGAGAACCCAATGTGCTGATCTGGTCTGAAAATCTGGCCACTTATTCAGGTGCTCAAATAGGAGCTGAGCTCATCTGGTCTCCATCAAGGGTGATGAGATCCCTTGAAAATTCTGGACTTTTAAGGAGGCGCAGTGCTCCATAGACCTTATACATCCTCGGCCCAGGGGCATTCTCACCCAGAAGCGAAAACAACCCTGAGTTTGCTCCGTTCCGAGGTGGACATTGAAGACAGACAGACCTTCGCCTTTGTTGGCTTCCCGAGTTGGCTGGATTTGGAAGATCCCTGGGGATCAGAAGGTTCAAAGTTCAGACAGCTGATTACATGGGGAACGTAGGGATCCACCCGCTTGGCCCTGTGCCCCAGACTCAGTGCAGAGACCATCTCCAAATATCTGAGAGACAGCTCTGCTAAGTGTGTGAACAGCTAGGGACTCTTCTGCCTGTCACCTGTCCAGTCCAATCAGGGCATGTTCGTGTCCAGAGTGTTGGATTACAGGACAGAGAGAACCTGTCGGGGGCCCCCCGGTTATTTTTACAGATTTCCTCTCACCCTGGCTGGTGTAACAAAGGACACCACGAGAGAGGCTGTGGGACAGGGACGGGCCACTGCAGTGCTAAGAATGGTCAGATAGGAATTCTGGTGAGGGATCAGTTACTCTTTGGAAAGGTAGTGCCTAGGGCTCTTGTGCTCTTATCCTACTAGTAAGGGAATGGCGCTGAGAGGGGAAGGGTGGTTCGGCGATTAAATGGCAAGCCTTATTGTCATTTCCCCCCGCCCTTCTCCGTCCCATCCTGCTCTGCTGGGTTTTGACATTTGAGTAAGAGCCCCGCCGCCTTTCACTAGATAGTTCCTGGAGCTTAGAGTCAGACAGTGCTGCAGAGCTGGCAGCAGGTGTGTGACCCGCACAGGCAAACTCTGAGATGCCAGACAAGCTGAATTGCTTCTCTGGAAGGTCACCTTGATGGATAACCTCTAGCAGCAGAGGTTGAGTTCAGCTGAGCCCCCGAGAGTTCAGATCCTTAGAGATCTGATTTCAGCCAGTGGGGTCTGAAAAACTGAGCCCGGCATGTCACAAGGAAGACTTCCTCCTGGGTTTTCTGGTGGGTCAGAAATATTGTGAGGCCAGCCTCTCTTACGGTCTCACTGGGCTGCTGATACTGCCAGCATGGACAGGAATTCAGAGGAACAGAAGAGCATGTCTTTGGTGCCTCCCAGCCAAGGATCTCAACACTTTTACATTAATGAATCAAGCCACTCCGCTCGTCTGAGTGGTGGGAGGGGTAGGTTAGTTTTCTCTGGGTTAGTGAGGGAGCCTACAAGATTCAGTGACTTGTTTAAACTAACAGGGAAGGGACCAAGACTCTGGAGACCTGAATTTTGTTCCTGGCTCTGCCACAAATTCTGAATTCTGTTCCTGGCTCTGCCTCCGGTAGTCTCTGAAACCAGAGTTTTGGCTGGGTCAAAGATGTGGAGTTTGACCCTTTGTGCCCGGCTAGCCCAGGAGCCCGCTCATAAGCATGGCTCTCCTGAGGGCCTCTTGTCCCTTCTCTTTCAGCTGAATACATTGTGATGCAGTTTGGCCGTGTGGCGGATGATGCTTTCACCATGGACTACAACTACCCCATGTGTGCCGTGCAGGCTTTCGCCATTGCTCTGTCCAGCTTTGATGGGAAACTGGCCTGTGAATAGCACTCCTGGGAGTTCCATGTACCTGTGTCGTACTGAGCCTAGTCCAACGAAGTGTCTGACGAAGTGGGATTTTCTCCCACGAAAGCTCATGCGATAAATAAATTTGTTGGTCTTTAAAAGTGCCCCAGGACTCTGTTTGTTTAGTCCAACAACATAGCCTTTTGGAGTGGCTGAGCTAGGCAAGAGTTTGCCTACAATACAAGGGTTTGTGGTGACACTCAAGAAGCTGTGTATCACTACGTGGATGTGGTGTTGCTCATCTGGGCTGGTGTTACTAATGTTACCCATGCACATCTGGAGAGTGTTGCTGAATGAGACCAAGTGGAATCATTAAATGCAACTATGTGCCCCTGCTTAGGGTTTAGCGGCTCAGATATCACAATTCCATCTTCCTCAGCTTCCACCTTAACAGAAGAGATGCCCCAAGCAGCCCAGAGATGCTTTGCAAGCTATAGTGGGTTGGATCATTATGGTAGAAGACCATAATCCCTTTTTCACCCTTGTCTCCATCTAGTCTCTGGATTGTACAGAACTGGCCACTGGTCTCAGTCCATAAAGCAGAGTCGCTCCCTGTATATATTTAGCCGATGAGTCCAACAGTTAATCTGACTTCAACCTTTCAAGAAGTTCCTTGGACTCCCGGAAATACTTCCAATTCTTTAGATTCTGTTTTGTATATTGTAACATAAGGTTTAATTGACCAAGGGGGTGGGTTGTTTTGCTTTGTTTTCCTTGTGCTGATAATATGATCAATAAATGAACAACTGTTGGGACAAGTCCCCATTCATTGCATAGTTCAGACTTGGTTGGCCCAGACGAACTGTGCCACTAGTGGGTGTGAACTGTACACTAAAGATTTCTTTTTAAAAAATGAAACTGAACTTAGTGCTGGACCAGAGTGATTTCTGGATCCACAGATAAATACAGCAAGGGAATGGAAGGGCAAGTTTCCCTTTCACATGCTATCCAGCCAACATGACCCCTCCTTGTCCTGCAAATCAGAACATCTCCATGCAGGAGAGAGATTGGATTCTTGGCGAATGATACTCTGGCCTCTAACTATTCAGCAAACACAGCTTGTCCATGGAGTCTGCTGTGCACATATGAAGGTGCTTCTAACAAGAAAGCCTGGCACAAACTTAGTAAAAGCGCATCTGGATTTTGTAGGATGGATCTAATTCCAAACCGGTACATGATTCCCCTCTCCCCCAGGCGCCCTTTCCTAAGTGCCCCCTTCTGACTAGCTGCACATCCTGAACCCACATCCACAGTATCGCCCTGTCCTGTTCCTGGCTCCTTCCCTCAGCCCCAGTAGGGGTTCCAAATGCCTCAGCACCAACCGTAGGCTTTAACCCCTTGGATTCCAACTCAGTCAGTGCTGGTCCTCGGCTGTGACCCCTGCCTTGACCTCAACACTGGCTCTGGCTGCTAGGTGTGATTACCCAAAGCCCTCTAACACCCTTCCTGTCTTGCACACTCATTTATAGCAGCACAAATCAGATATAAATGCAGCCATTGTGATCGGGTAGTGTTCGGCCCTCACTTTGCCATGAAAAGTGCCAGAGAAAGGCGTCTCTTTCCATGCATGGAGGTCATTCACTTTCTTTATGCTTCATGGAGACAGCCCTTGAGGAACTCCAAATGCCCTCTGCCAGACTTTGTGTATCTAAATCTCCCTCCCTCCCTTGCTACAGGCCTTTCTGAACGAGAATGGCCCCAGTGCCACTTGCTTTCCGTATCCAAATCTTGCCAATGGGTGTAAATATTGAAGCCACCAGATGATGCCACAGTAATGTAAAATCACCCACATCGAGCCAGTCAGAGCCAGTCCCCTTCTAATGCCTAATGGGAGGGGAATCTTCAAAAG
The DNA here is from genome assembly GCA_007922175.1 of Pelusios castaneus. Lineage (NCBI taxonomy): Eukaryota > Metazoa > Chordata > Testudines > Pelomedusidae > Pelusios > Pelusios castaneus. The sequence goes on from ML686211.1 coordinate 867,768, forward strand.
ACAGCTTCTCGACGCCTTGTTATCTTTATTGGCTAAACAGGTACTGCAGGCTACCCTCTCTGTCTATCAGGCAGTTCCACCTCTGGCTGGGATCGTGTTACACTTGACAAGTTGAGCACAATAGGGCTGGGTCCTTGCTAGGAGGAGAGACCTCCAGGGAAAATGCAAGGTGCTATGCTACAGGAAGTGCTGTCAGTGACTCAGAAGGTGTGGCGCTTTTCCTTCTGAGTCAGTGCTTAACACCTTGCCAGGGTATTGATTAGTGGCATGGCCTTGTCTCTTCAAAAAGTCCCAACACCCAACCTTTTAACCACATTTCATCTCTCCATAGTGTTTTCTGTAGGATCAGGGATGTTCGAATTTGGCCAAGACACCAGGGATAATTTGGGGAATTAGCACTTGCCTACTGAACATTCTCCTTGCTGCTTCTAGCGGCACGTGATTACTCTTCACATCCTGTCCTAAACGGTGTTGCTGCGGAGTACCAGATGATGGTTGTCTGTCAGTGAATCATGAATGAAGGTGGATCAGTAGGGTTGGAAGATGCTCTGTAAAATGAAGCTATAAGGAAGTCATTAACTGACGGACCAGAGCAGGTGATAACTTAACAAACAACCATTGTCCTGAGGGTTCCCATCCTTCTTTCACAACGAATAAGTCAACTGCTGCAATGGCCAGGCTCACAGGCCAATCCGTGAATAAGCCAGTGGTGATGAACACAAAGAAGGAAGAGATCAGAGGTGTGGCACCAAAACCAGCAAGGATCCATCGGTCATGGTCTCCTATGATCTCTGATCTCCTATCGCAAAGCCCGAGAGGCCACGACCTACTGCTATTTATAGAGTCATAGAAATGTCGGGCTGGAAGGTACCTCAAGAACTCATCCAGTGCAAGCCACCAGGCACTCTAGTAACTGGGTGTAAAGTACCTGCTGAGGGCACTGTATGGACTACACATTCCAGGATGCAGTGGGTTGTCCCCTTTTGCCACCTTGTTCCATCAGGAATGATGGGGCCTAACCAGCAAGTAGATGATGGTGATGATTCATCCTAACCCCACCAAGAAAACCAGGCACATCCAAGAATTGATTGCCTAGAATCATAGAAACTGGAAGGAACCATGAGAGGTCATTAAGTCCAGTCTCCTGCACTCATGGCAGGACCAAGTACCCTCTTAAACCATCCATCTTAAACCAACCTAAACCTCCCTTGCCGTAATTTAAACCCATTGCTTCTTGTCCTATCATTGGCAGTTAAGAAGAACAATTTTTCTCCCTCCTCCTCATGACAGTCTTTTAGGTACTTGAAAACTGGTATCGTGTCCCTTCTCGGTCTCCTCTTTTCCAGACTAAACCAACCCAGTTCTTTCGATCTTCCTTCATAAGTCAAGTGTTCCAGACCTTTAATCATTCGTGTTGCTCTTCTCTGGACTTTCTCCACTTTGTCCACATCTTTCCTGAAATGAGGCGCCCAGAACTGTACACAGTACTCCAGTTGAGGCCTAATCAGGGCAGAGTAGAGCGGAAAAATTACTTCTCATGTCTTACTTACAATACTCCTGTTAATACATCCCAGAATGGTGTTTGCTTTTTTTGCAACAGTGTTACCACTGTTGACTCATATTTAGCTTGTGGTCCACTATGACACCCAGATCCCTTTTTTAGTACTCCTTCTTAGGCCATGTACACACTATAGACTTGTCCCGCAATAAAAGTTATTGCAGGACAATCAAGCGTTATAACGCTTTACCTCGACCACACAGCACTCCTTCTAGCGAAAAGGGGTGTTCACACGCTCCTTTGAATTTTTGTTAGAAGGAGCAGTGCTTGGTGGGCACCTATCCCACCATGCACTGCCTAACCAGCCTTTTGGCTGGCAGCGGTGCTGTTTCCGGCTTGAGCCCCAGTCCTTCCCCTGGGGCTCAGCTGGACTGGGTCTCCCTTGCAGCAGCCGGGGCTCAGCTGCTGCCGGCCCACTGAGCCTGGTCTGTGGCGGGGCTCTGCTGCTGTCGGCCGGTGAGGCTCAGCTGCTGCCTGCTGGCGGAGCCCCGTCCCTGAGCTCAGGGTTCTGGGGTTTAGCTCAGCTGCTGCGGCTGGAGCCGGGGTGGTGGGGCTCAGCTGTGGCAGTTCAGCCCCCAGTGGCAACTGGGCTTCAGCCACTGGCCAGCTGAGCTCTGAGCCCCTCTGCAGGGGCTCAGCTGCCAGCTTGAGCCACCGTCTGGCTCAAGCCACTATTTAGAGCAGTGAAATTGACAAATTTGACAGCTCCAGTGTCCCAGGGTGCCCTCCATTGGCACTCTGGGACATTTCCGGAGGTTGTCAAAAGCGCAAGGAGCGTACACACAGGCTCTACCATGGAACAACTATTCCGTGGTAAGCCTTACCACCCTCGTTTGGGTGGTTTGCATGTTGCGCGGCAAGAGGGCTGTTGCCGCGCAACAAGAAGGATTTGCGTGTGTACGCTCACATTGTTATCGCTCGGTAAGGAGCCTTACCATGCGATAACTTTGTAGTGTGTACAAGGTATTAGGCAGTCATTGCCCATTTGGTATGTGTGCAATGGATTGTTCTTTCCTAAGTGGAGCACTTTGCATTCATCTTTATTGAATTTCATCCTATTAACTTCAGACCATTTCACCAGTTTGTCCAAATCATTTTGAATTGTGATCCTATCCTCCAAAGCACTTGCAACCCCTCCCAGCTTGGTATCATTGGAAAACTTTATAAGTGTACTCTCTATGCCTTCATCTAAATCACTGGTGAAAATATTGAACAGAACTGAACCCAGAACCAATCCCTGCGGTACCCCACTCGTTATGCTCTTCCAGCATGACTGTGAACCATTGATAACTACTCTCTGGGAGCGGTTATCCAACCAGTTTTGCACCCATCTTATAGTAGCTCCATCCAGGTTGTACTTCCCTGGTTTGTTAATGAGAAGGTGATGCGAGACTGCATCAAAAGCCTTACTAGAGTCTAGATATACCACATCTACCACTTTCCCTCTATCTACAAGGCTTGTTACCCCATCATAGAAAGCTATAGAAAGGTTGGTTTGGCACAATTTGTTCTTGACAAATTCATGCTATCACTTAACACCTTATTCTCTTCTAGATGTTTGCTAATTGATTCCTTAATTATTTGCTCCATTATTTTTCCTGCTACAGAGGTTAAAGTGACTGTGTTAATAATGGTTCAACACCTTTGACTGGTAGGGTCTTCAGGTGTTCACAGAGGGGCGGGGGAGGTATTCTTGTGAAGCACAGCATGGATATGGTGCAATACGAATGGCACCAGAGGGGGCGGCTCCTGAAGCCTGGGACACATTGAGGGAAGGCCGGATTCTCTCACATAGGTGTAAAGGAGGAGGAATGGCGTTGGGAGTTACACAGGTAACAAGGCAAGGGGAATTCAGGCTATGTACGTGGGGCAAGCTTACCCTACTACTGCTTGTGTGGTACCTGCGCTCAGTGCACAGGTATTAATTATTGTTCCAGTAACCCTTCTGGGCTCAAGTAAGGAATAAGCCAGCATGGTCTTTGGAGCAAAGCCTCCACTTTATAACAGTGCTTGGGCTAGATTCTTACCATCAGGAATGTGCCAAGAGAGTCTGGCGCGTTTAGGGAAAGTTTGATGCTATTTCTTTCATCATGCTAACTAGCTGAATGGGCTGAGGCGTTGTTGCTTTATAGGCCATGGTGCCAGTTTCTCATTCTGAGCCATTTCAACAAAGCAAGTTCTGCAAGAAAACTAAAAGGCAAAAAACATACCTTGTGAACTGACAGAAACCATGGCCTTCAACAACCAAGCTGTGACAAGTAATTTAATTGTGCTCATCAAACTCTTGCCAGCTGCAAGGAAAGGGTTTACCATTTTTATTTGTATTTGGGTCATGCCTAGTGCTCCAGTCATGAACCAGGACTAGCACAGAATAAAAAGATGGGCCATGCTTTAAAAGAAGACCACAAAGGCCAGATTTCCAAGGACTCAGCACCCACAACGGCTAGATTTTTCCAAGGTGCTGGGCTCCCATTTCAGCACCAAAATAAGTGGCTGTGTTTTCGCAGAGCCCAGCACATAGGGGATGAGTTTTTTGGAATGGCTGTCCATCAGTCCCATGGTGGGAGCTGCTGTGTGCTGAATGCATTTAAAAATTGGTCCTTTTTTTGGTGCCTAAATGAGAGCTGACCCCTGGAAAATCCAGCCCCATTTCAGGTTGCAAGCAGGACACTAGGAAATTTGACCCTGTGCTCTTTGAAAACCTGGCTTCACAGATAATAAGGTGTGGGGCAGGGACAGGGAGGACTGTCTGAAGACAAGAATGAATGTGTTCTGCACTATTCTAAGGGGTGAAAAAAAAGGCAGGTAAACTAACCAATCCATATTCCCCAAATGAGAAGTGGGTAAGTAAACAGAATTTGCCCATGTTTACCCTTGATGATGTCACTACTGGTGTCTTGGGAAGAGTGCAGGGGGCCCGGGGCTAAGTGGACAGGTAGATAGATGAGAGTTAATCTGTGTACAGCTGTGAGCTGATGAAGCCAGGTGTCTGGTTCCCTGTGTCCCTGCTCACTGCAAGGTGGCGGCAGCATGTTGCTATTGGGACAGAACTAACATGGAGTCCTGTGGCACTTGTAAAGACTAACACATTTATTTATCGCATGAGCTTTCATGGGCACAGTCCCACTTTGTCAGACATGTGAAATGGAAAATGTAGCGTTAGTTGTATAGATCCATATGGAGAAGGGTGGATCACAAGGTCAGTTCAAACACTTCCAGAGGGATAGGCCACTAGCCGGGCACCGGTGGCCATGGGCTAGGCTACCCCAGGGACACACAGCAGAAGACTGAGGCGCAAGGAGTTTCACCGCAAAGCAGAGACCAGCAGTGGGATGATGGGGCCAGGGGAAATGACAAAGTACCTGAGCCAGGCTTCCCCTGCCCTGAACCTTGGGGAAAGCGTGGAGAACTGACACTTAAGCACCCGACCTGATCCTATGTCATACATTTCCCTGCATTGAATTTCCTCCTATTCTGTAGGTTTCCCATCTTCAAAGCGTCTGAGGAAGTGGGATTTTCTCCCACGAACGCTCAGGCGATAAATAAATCTGTTAGTCTTTAAAAGTGTCACAGGACAAAGCCCTTATGTCTTAGTTTGTTTCTCCGCAATAGACTAACACAGCTACCCCTTGGGAGCCTTTCCCTCTCGCCGAGCCCGCCGGTTCGAGCCCCGCCGGCTCCCCTAGAGGGAGCTGCAGGAGGAGGCTGAGCGCCTGCCCGGAGCAGGCAGGCGTGGGGCGGGCTGAGCCTAGGCCGGCTGGGGGGCGCCAGGGCGCTGCTCCAAGCCTGAGCTCAGCGCGCAGTCCGGCGCTGTGATTCCGGGCCAGGCGCGATCTGCGGCTGCTGCCCCGGGGCGGTGGATCTCTGCCCCCTGCACCCCCGGGTCCTTCTGCCGCCTCAAGGGGCGCCGCGCCGAGTCCCCTCCACCCCTAGCAGTGCTCTGCCCGCCCGCAGCGCAGAGGGGAGCCCAGCCCTGGCCCGGGCGAGGGGCTGTCCCGGTCCCGGCGGGGGAGGGCCGCTCTGGAGGCCATGTGAAGGGAGGGGGAGGGCGCAGCCCAGCCCAGCCGCCTCCTGATTGACTCCCAACTTTCCGCTCCTCCCTTGCACAAACTTTCCCTTCCCTGCGCCCTGGCTCCCTCCGTCCGTGCAGCGGCGGATCCCGGACCGCGCTCCCTGCCTTCCTGCCCCCCCCAGCCGCCCGCGGCCGGCCCGGCGCTCCGCAGCACGGAGCAGGTAAGCGCGTCCAGCCGCCCAGCCCGGGGGTCTTTCTTTGCTAGCCATCGCTCGCCCCCAGCTGATCTCTGGGGGAGCCCCTTGTGAGGCCCACCTCCCCCCCAGCTGATCCCTCTAGATACGGGGGGCTCCACCAACACCCCCCTCCCCCAGCTGGGCTCGCCTGCCCTGGGAACCGGCCCCCCCTTCCCGCAACAATCGCTTCCCCGAAACTGCAGCCGCCTGGGGCAGCCCCGAGCCCTTCCCACTCCGCCTGGGAACTTGGCTGCTGGGAGTGGGGTGGGGGGCCTGGTCTGGGGAGGGATCGGCATCAGCCCCTTTGGAAGACTAGAGAGGATGTGGGGGTTGAGCTACCCCAGTCCCGTCCCCCCGCTAGTGGGGGCAAGGAGGTGTGGGTTTCACTCTGTGGTATCTGGGTGGCTGGTGGCTGTCCTTTGGTTGTGGAAGGACATTGTATCCATGGACATCTCTCTGCTGCTTCCTCCTCCCCTTCTGGAGGGACTCCTTTCCCCTTTGGTTAGTGGATTATTATTACTTCTTTCTTTTAATCCCACGATCTCTTCCCCCCCCCCCAAATAATTCAACAGTTTTCAGTTTCAAAACATCCAATCGCTCCCTCGGGTGTTGGCTGGAAAGGCTCGCCTTCTGCCCTGCGCCTGCCTCTCACTGAGAGTTTAAGTTTTTCAGTCAATGGCCTGGGATAGATCTGAATTCATATTTTTGCTTCCTCTTCGCCTCTGTTGGCTTTGACTGTGCGATTGCTGGATGTACAGCTACAAAGGGGTCGTGGGTGCAATATATGACCCATCAAGAGCATGCATTGCGCCAGTGTGCTACCTTATGTAAACCTCCTCCTTTTCCCTCCTACATGTCGTGCTAGTCCCCCCAAATATTCCAGCTTCCCCTCCTGAGTCTGGAGGGCACCGTGTGTTTGGGAATTGCTTTGTGTGAGCACACAACACATCCACACCATACACATACACAGGAAGATAATATGCTGGCAGTATATTAAACGCTTTCTGCCTTGTCACGGTACTAATGAGTCATTAATTATATGCATAATTAATGCATCACACTGACAATATTTTTCATGCTCTTGCTTTTTGGGTGGGGGGACACAACCCCAAACAAAACAAACTTAGTTATGTGACTCTCCAAAATAACATGCTCATTGGTGTGCATGTTTCGGTAGGTAACGATGCAGGCTTGGGTTAGCTCTGTGTATAAACTAGGTTGCACACATGGTCTGGTAACCCCCTTTTAAAAGGCCCAGTGGGGGTCATTTTGGAGCTGGGTGAAAATGAATATATTGGGAAGCTGGAGTTGGTGGCGAGGAGTGGAAGAGTGAATGGAGATTCGCAGAAACGTGGCTTTGGAGGCATCCGGCGTTGCTTGTCAAAAAACCCACCTCCACAGAAAATCCAGTTCTGATTGATTAGTTCTGGGCAGCTGACCCAGAGGGCTAATGAATTAACAAACAGGGAAATGGCAAGAGCAGAGGGCAGGGAAGAAAAGAGTGAGGTCCCAAAGGGACTTCCTTTTGTCTATCATAAGTAAGAGCAATGGTACATAGGGGGCTGGGCAGTGACTCCCCCAGAAAAGAGAATCTGATGGTAGTCAATCTAAATGGGATTTTTTTTCAGGAAGGTGTCCATGGCCCTGTCCCCCATCTTACTGTCCATCTGTCCAGAGACATGTGTCATGAGTCAGGGTTTTGAATACTGTAACAGAAAACTTCTGCCTCTGCTTGTGTGTGGGGAGAGAGCGTCTGTGCGGCAGCCAACATTTGGGGCTCTGAGGAGGCACATTGTAATGCTGGCCGAGGTACCTTACAATGGAGGTGCTGCCTGAGGGGAGACCGCATAGGCATGTTTCCGCCTCTGAAGATAACTGGTCACGGCTCTGTAGGGACGTAATGCTGGTCGAGCAGGCCCCGGCACGCAGGCACTTGTACCGTGTAGGGAATGTCTCTCTAGAAAGCAATAGCTGGGTCACACTTTATGCTGCTGAGTTATACCGGGTTCCCCCCCATCTCCGGAAGCTGTTTAAAAACGCTTGTGTTGTTTCTCCCTCCAGTGTAAACCCTGTTGGGACAAAAGATCCACGCTGCTTTCGACACACTAGTCAGAGCTGAGCTTTTTTGCCGTCCTGTGCGGTAGGCCCGAATCTTGATCCCCGTTTGCAAATGGGTAAAGAGAGGAACAGAAAGGAGGAAGCGACTTACCCACATTCACAGCACAGGTCATGGGCAGCTGTGAGCACAACTCAGGTCTGACTCCTTGGCGTGTGCCGTAGCCACACAGCAATTGGTCCTTTCTTAGCTCTTAAAATGGATAAACACTAATAAACCATAATAAAGATAGCATTACAGAGCATCTCCAGCATGTGCGAGGCTGGAACATAACTCTCCTCCGAAAGAATCAGTAGTATGAAGTTGATATATTTAGGTAGTGACACAATATAATTTCAATAATAGGTAAAGATAAGGAGGGGTGTGTTTGTATATGTCTCTATCTTGTATTCATAATGTAATCTCTAACCACTAAGGGCAGGTTTCGTTCAGCCTCATACCAAAATGCTTTCAAGGAAACCACCTTCTCAGAGCATCACTCTTCACGCTAAAGAAACTCTGGATCTAACCTTGAGCCTCTAGACACAGAACATCAGACCATAAAAGAGAGTAAGGTCTGACCAGGCCTTTTTGTTCCTCTGCTTAGATTGGGAGGGAAGTGGGTACGAAAGAGAATTAGGTTGTTTGGGGGTTTCAGATCCTTTAGCCTCCATGGCATCTAACTGAATCCAGCCAAGCTGGCAGTGAGCGACAGCTGCCTCCAACGGATAGCAGTTTGGTGGCCTTAGTGAAATGAGCGTGATGAGTCTCCGTTGCTGGCAGGACCAGAGTCAGCCACACAGAAACTACCAGTACAGCTGGCAGTGAATGGCGCTCGTTTCTTGCAGCTGCCGCAGTGAGAGCAAAGCCTTGATGTGCCACGGAAACTGGAGTATCTTCTCCTGCCTACAAGAGGCTCCAGGTTTGTGTGTGTGCGTGGCTGCTTCTGAACTGCCCACGCCGTTCCTGCCCTGTGGAGAGTCCTCTATTTGCCAGAACGGGTTGTATTGGCCCTGAATACATCTTTAATAGAAATAACACTAACGAATGGGGGGTGGCAGGGAATAATTGAGCTGGGTATTTCTAGTACACCCCGTCACTGGGCTCGGCCCATCTGACTCTAAGGCTGCAGGCCCACGTGCAGAGTTGCTCCCCTGAGCCTCTGCAAATGCCTGGCATTTCTTTGTGGAAATCTTGTGTGTCTGTGAGTAGCTGAGTGTGCAGGGGGGAGGAGAAGGGGTTTGGCCGAGGTGCTGGCAGGTGAGGAAGCGCCAGTGAAGGTGGTGGCTTTGTTTGGAAAGGCGCAGACAGACATTTCCCTTCCTGCTGTGTGAGAAGAGCTCCCAGCAGGTACATCACTTCTACCTTCTCCCCACCTTTCAGGCTGGGTACCTTACAACCCCAGTCAACCTCCTGGTGGAGTGTTCCAAGCACCCCCTTTCTTCCCAGCCATCAGAAGTATGAAACTCGGTCCCTGTCCTTTGCGTCTCATGATTGTGCTCATTAGGAAGCGGCACCTCCTTCTGGTGACAGGCAGAAATCACTCTTGCTTCCCTTAGTGGCACTGAGCCTGTGGCAACCTAGTAAGGGAGGGGGGCATCTGACAGCCTAATTGAAGCTGTGACACTCTGATGACTGTGGGAGATGAGGCGTCTGGCGATACCGCGGAGGAAAAGAAAATTCCCAGTCAACGTGAGAACAGGTTAAAGCTGCACTTCCTGGGAGGTGGGGGTGGAAGTGGGCAATCAACTATAATTAATGCATTAAAGATGAAGTAACTATGCAACGCCTGGTGAACACACACACTGAACACGAGGCCAGCTGCAGGTGATCCCTTGTGCTGGAACAATTTAGAGACTGGGCTGCTGTGAAGAGCAGATCTGATTCATGCTTGATCCTCCTGGGTAGGAGTGAGACACTGATCTCTGCCACCTCCTTAATGCATGGAGGATAGGGGTGAGTGACATCGAAGTGGGGGGGTTCCTGAGGTATTTATGGCACCAGAGGAATACCACACAGGGGATTTGAGCTGCCCTTCAAAACCTGGGGCTCGCTGTAATGATGGTTGGTTCTTGTGTATTATGGTAGTGCCATCAAGCCCCAGTCGTGGGCCAGTACCCCATTGTGCTAGGTGCTGTACAAACAGAACAGAAGATAGCCCCTTCCCCAAAGAGCTGATGATCTCCTAGTTAAATATTTAATGTAAAAAAAGATGTTCTGAGCCTAAATCCAGCAATAAAATCCTTACTGGCTTTGATGGGAGCTAAGCTTTAGCCACATTGATCAGTAGGAATCAGTTCTTGCTGAGAGAGAGAGGCAGGTGTACGGGGGCTAAAGGCAATCTGATTGAATGATTATGTGGTCTGTAATTCCCTGAATGCCCTTCACTGTTCAGCAGACTCAGGCACACCCGTGATGCTGTCCCACAGATGTTGTGGTGAATTGACATCCATGATGCAGATCTCCAGGCAGCAATAGCTGTGCTCTGTTAGTGTGTGCTCCTTTCCCTGTCTTGGGTTTGAGCCCTGATTTTATAAGCGGCATTATTCAGTGTGGGTACACAAGAGGTGCAAAACTTCCCTTGGTAATGGGAACCGCATCTTTGCCGAGACTCGGCTAGCTGGCATACCCATGTATCTAGAGTGCTGAGACCCCCTGAAGCGTGAGAGTACACAGTGTGGCCCGGTCATGTGTCACTGTTGGCTTATGAAACTTTTTGGACCGAGGGAGGGACATTAATGATGGGTGAGGAACCCACACGTGGAAAGATGTCCTCATTGCTAGAACACAGAAGAGCTGAGCTCTGTTCCTGCCTATGTTATGTATTTGGGCAAGTCATTTCAATCCCTTTGTGCCTCAGTTTCCCCCCTGTAAAACAGGCATGATACTGACTTGTGGGGAGGACCTGTTCACTGATGCTTGTGAAGCATGTGGTGCTCCCCCTGTCGGAAGGCAGCAGAGCTGTGGATGACTGCTATGGAAGCCCAGTTCCGATAGCCATTTGCTCAATGCAGGAATAGATGCTGAGCCAGCGAGGGATAGTTTGTGAATGACTTGGATAGGGGCATTCTCTGTCTTCCACCAAGTGTTTCTCAGCCCATCAGGCCATGCATTTGGAGCAGATGCTTTCAAAGACTATGTAGCTTCAGAATGGCTTTCGTGGGGTGGTACAAAATCCTGCCCTGACATTTCACGGCTCCTTTTGGATCCTCCTTCCTGATGGGTGAGACCTGATACGTAGTGTCTGGTTTTGAACAGGAAAATGCCAAGTTCCTCCCTTCTGCAAATCAATGTTTGAGCCTACATTGTGCTGAGAGTCAAACAAAGCTCCCAAGGTTTGGAGAGAGGCCATGAGCAAGTGCTCCTTAGAAGAATGCATCCAAAATGGCACCTGGGATGTTCCAGATCCAGGTGGATGTTGGAGCAGGCCTATGCCTTTCTCCTCCTAGCTGTTGCCCTAAAACAGTGGCAGATGCACTGGAAAGGCTTTAGTGTGGCCTGGTGGGATTAGCTTTAGGTCTGGACCACGCAGACTTCCTGGAAACATGGGTTTATCCCATTTGGATCACCTGAGCCCTTCGCTCTTTCAAGTAACATTAACTAATTAGACACCGTGCTATTTCTTATGGGCAGGTCTGGGGGAGACCTTAAAAACTGAGGCCCAGGTCTTCAGAGGTATTCAGGCACCTAATCCTGAGTTCCTGTCTGCTGGTCGTGGATACTGAAGATCTCACTGCCCCTTGACCAAACTTTCCCCTATTTTCCTTATTATGCAGTATCCGAGTAGATGCCCCACCTTACGCCGGTGCTGGGTGCATTGGTACAAGGGTAAAGCACTCTGGGATCCCCTTGGATAGATGGTGTCAGTGAAAAGTAAACTCGATTGCAGTAATTTGTAAAGATTGAAAGATTGTAAAGTCCAAATGATCTAAATCTAGACAGAGTGAATCTTCTTAACTGGTCGATCTCTGGGCAGAAACCCAACCAGACCAGTTTAACAGCTCTCCGGAAGTCCCCCCTAGGCTCTAGTCTAGGATAATTTGTGCTGCATGAGTCTATGTTTTAAAAGTTGTTAACAGTAGCACCTAGAAGCCCCAGCTAAGACCAGGGGGTGTCCACATTTAGTGAGAGACCGTGCCTGCTCCTAAATTGTATCGTCTAAACAGGCAAGAAAGACAAAGGGTGGGAAGTGAGAAGGCATATTATCCCCATTTTACAGATGGGGAGCTGAGACACAGAGAACAAGTGGCTTTCTCAAGGTCATGCAGGGAGTCTGTGGCAGGGCTGTGACAATCCAGGTTGCCCAAGCTTCAGCCCAGTGTCTTAACCACAAGACCAAAAGCCATGTGTGAAATAAACACGATCGTTGGCGGCATCAAAAGGCTACAGAACTATGATGAGACAAGCTATTGACCCTTCTACCAGCCTTGATAGCACAGCAGAAGGCCACACGTTGGGAAAGCGAGGCCAGCATATCACCCCTCCTGTGTCTAAATGACTGTGACTGGACTAGACTTGGCATCAGGCACACCAGGTATCCACTACTCAAAATCATGAAATTGACTAATGGGCTCTGGGCCCTGGCAAGCATCCCAATTAATCTAATAATCGCGCTGGTTGAGGTGGTCTGAGTGCATGTCTGTAACGAGATGGGGACAGGTCTCCACCACAGCAGGAGGTGAGAAGAATTGTTTACAGTGAATATTTTTGTGCAGACCCAAGAGATTAAATGTGGAGTTTTTGTATAATTCACAGTGCAAACTAAAAAGTTTGTCAGCAAACTCCCATTATCTTCAGAGGGAGCTGGGGGAACCAGAACTGGACAGAGACAAGCAGAAGGAACATCTTACAATCTCTGATTATCAGAAGTGATGTGAATTTATACAGAAGGAGTGGGAGCCAGAAATCCAGATCCGAACACTAGGAGGAATATCAGATACAGACTCCACTGGTGACCAATTTCTAGAGAGAGGTCAATCCTAACTTGAAGAGGTCCCATTCATCTGAGGATTTACCTACATGGGAACATACGGGAAAATTAATCTGAATTAACTAGGGTGTGAATTTGAAGTGGATTAGTTAAACCACAATAATTCCCTATGTGGATGCTGTAAATCAGAATTAAAGTGGCCTTAATTCAGTTTAGTTTAATTCACTTTGGAAGGCCTTGTCTACACTAGTGATGCTACACTGGAATACCTCAGTGGTGTAGACGCTGGCTGACGTGATGGAAAGGGTTTTTCTATCACTGTAGGAACTGCACCTCTCTGAGCAGGCCTAGTAGGTCAGCAGAGACATTCTTTCATTGATCTAGCTTGGGGTGAGCTAGCTACAGCACTCATAGGATGTGAGTGACTTTTTCACAATCTTGAGTGCTGTAGCTATATGGACCTAAATTTTGAGTGTAGACCAGGCCTAAGTAAATTAAGCTAAAGCAAACTGAGGCCACTTCAATTATGAATGAAGGTGTTCACATGGGAGGTTAATGCAGTTTAAACGAATCCACTTCAAATTCACACTTTTAGTTAATTTGGATTAATTTTCCTGGATGTCATCACGTAAACATGCCCTGAGACAGGGGCCTGGGAGTTGGGGCTCTGTTTCAGCTTTGGCATAGACCTGTGGTTTTCGCCTTTTTTTATTTGCAGACCCCTAAAAAATTTCTCATGGAGGTATGGAAATTTGAGACATAGTCTGAGGACCTCAGGTTGAAAACCACTGGTATAGGCTTTCCACCTGGTCTCGGACAATTCACTTCACCTCTCTGCATTTCAGTTTCCCGATCTGTAAAGTAGGCCTAATAATCCGTAGCTCTATGGACATAATCGGGTCTAAGGTGCTTTGAGATCCTTGGATTGGAGAGCTAAGCGTTATTTCTTCATGACTGTCTCTTCCTAGCTCCTCGTAAAATTAGATCCAGCTGTTCACAATAGTCACTAATTTTCCTGTAAACTTTGAAGACATCTTAGTTAGTGGAGGATGGGCTGTAATTCTCATGCCAGCTAGCCAGCCATTTCTCCCCATCCCCCAGAGGCAGGCAGCTCATATTGCTGACGTTTAGGCAACTGCCATTGTATTTTAGTTCAATTCAGCACTAATGTTATTAGCGGGAAGGTCTGGGCACTTCATAGCCCCATTTGCCACCCCTTGGAGGGCAGGGCCTTGTGGCCCTCTGCTCTGAGTTCTCTCCTTCCCTAGCAGGGAGACAAATTCCCCACAGCAGCCATGTTTGCTCATAAACGAGCCCTGGAGAGAGAACTGGGCAGCTGGAGGCTTCCCCTGTGTTTGTGCTGGGACCCTCACCCTAGCAGAGAGGGCCCCCATAGGAATCCCTGAGGGTCAGCCAGCAGGACATTTATGGGTCCCTTCCTTCTCTCCACCCCAGCTCAGCTGTGACCTGAGACTTAAGCTCCCACTCCACCAGCTTCCAGCCCCATCTCTAGCTTGCCCACTCCCTGCAGTCTGGGAAGCTGGCATTGTAGAGCAAAGAGGGAGGGTACAATGAAGGGAAAGAGTCTGTGATTACTGGGTTGGTTAGATATTGAGCAGGGGGCGGGGGGCACAGATGCACTGGATTAGGATCAGTTTAACTTTTGTGCCATGTTCCCTTCTGGAACTCCTTCCCTATTAATAATATCGCCTGAAATATTTTTAGCAACTTACATTTTCTATATAGAGGAGGCCCCTCACCCACCACTGAAATGCTGCCACCTCAGCGTGGGGGCGCAGCAGCTGTTTCCACAGCCCCAGAGCGGCAACACTGAATCTTAGGGCAGGAAGTGAAGGAGATTCATGCGTCCAGTTGGAAGTGTGAAGGGGGAGTTCAGTTGGGCAGGATGTAATGAATCAACCTGGAAGTGGACCAAGACACCAGAGGTCCCATGTCCCCGCTCTTATGATGGCTTCTTTAATGTCTGCAGTAGCCCAGGCTCTTCATTTTAGGGTGGCTTGCCTAAAAGATAAATTTTAGCTGGGCGCTTTGGGGACTGGTCAGCAGGAGTCCTGGGAATCAGTGCCCACAGACTTTCTCCTGTATTGGAAAGCTGAAGACATTCTCACAGCGCACTGCACTGTGAATAGAAGCGACAGAGCTGAGTTTCCCCCATGTTGAGTGCAAACTGCTTGGAAGAGCAAGCAGAGAGAGGATTTAGTTAAGGCAATAGATGGGGACTTGGGAGGTCAGAGTTCACTTCGCAGCTCCGCCACACACTTCCTGTGTGATCACTGTCTGTCTGAAGCCCTTCAGGATGGTATCTCACCATGTGTGCAGTGGGCATCTTATCTCAGTTAGGTCCCAGCCTCACCTGCAATATAAATAACCGTAAGAGCATTATCGTCCAGTTCAAGAAATACATGCAAGATTTATACGGGATTCTTCCTGGAGGATCCCAGGAGTTTAATAAATTAGATATGCCCAACATCCCTGTGGTGCATCCTTGTCTGGGGCGGAGGGTAGCTAGCAATCCTTCAGGACATTGCTGGGTAAATTTTGCTGGGAACTCTGGGGTCACAAGATGTTCTAGTGTCCCTGCTCAGTAGCTGTTTGGGGTCTCATCAGAGAGATCTGCACCCAGAAAACTGCATGGCTTCTCAACTGACAAGGGAGGCAGAAGCTAACTGGGAGTGTGTGGGTGGGGGATGGAGGGACAGGAGGGAAAGTGAGGGGAGTGGAAATGACAGCTGGCTTCAGAGTGGAAAGAAGGGGTCCCAGCAGTTCCTACCTGCTCCCTGACCTGATCCTGGGTGCCAGGCTCCGTTGACACTGGTGGGATGTGACAACATGGTTCTGCAGGGTGTGGCTATTCCAGACCCGAAACCTGAATGCCACATTTGTGGGAACAGCAGAAATACACAGACCCCTGAGCCAGCACTCAAGCTGTCAGTCTTTATAAACATATTCCAGGCTCCGGGCTGCAAAACTATATGTGACTGTAGGATTCCCTCTTTCTGCATTAGCTGCGTCCTTGTGGGGATATCGGTTCTTGTTAGCTTCCTCATCGGCCCCTCTGCAGAGCGCATTCCCCTTCCGTTGTTGGCGTTCCACTTGCCATTCATGAGTCGTGCATTCAGTCCTAATTTATGGAATTGCAGAGTTCACTGGTTGTCCACACAGGGCCAGTTGCCTGTTTCCTATATATACGGGGTGTGGTATACGAAATACATACTCCCGTTATGGTTTTTGCCAGTCTGCGAGATGATGAAACCCTCTGAAAGGGGACTCCTGCGGGTGCTGGGGAGACATTTATTCCATGATGGCATCTGTGTGCAGTGATTCCTTGCATGGTACCAGGACAGCATGGCAGGGAGCGCTTGGCTTTTTCCTTGGCAGTGGAAAGGTGCAGCGGCCATTTCCCCGTCATAGAGCTGGGTTGGCACATGTAGGACCAGGGACTGGTGCTCTGGGCTGGTCTAATTTGATAAGGCACTGCTCTCAGATTGCCCGCAGCACGAAGCAGGGCAGGTGCCTCATGGGCAGCTGTGTTTCCTAGGCACAGGGTGAGACCAATGATTGCAGCTGCTTCAATGCCAAGGATTGGGTTACACGGGGGTGAAGGGAGAAGCAGTCTGGGACAAGGGAGTGGGTGTGAAAGAACTGGAGCCTTCCTGTTTGTATAAGGGTTAGAGTAGCCTTATAGACCCTCTTTAGATTGGCTACTTTAAAATCTCATAGCCTGTACGTTTGCACAGAGTCTCAGTAAGACAGATTCTCCACGCCACAGATCGAAGGCCTGCTCTAAGTCTACTGGGGAACAAAATTGACACAGACCATTTTCAAGCCGGTTTGAGCATTGACACAGGAGTTGGCACAGATTTAGCGATCCGGGTTTAAAAAGACACCCCTTAGATAAGCCAACACAATGCTGTGTGTAGGCTGGGCGAATGGGAGAGCAGGCAGGCCTGCCTGCAAGAGTGGCTGAGGAGAGAGGGTGTGGGCGATGGAGGGATTCCCACAAGCAGGTTTGGAAGAAGGAGGAGCTTAGACAAGGAGAAGGGAGACTATTGTGGGCCCGGGGGGCCATTGGGAGAGAAGGTGCGAAGACTGGAGTGGGATGGGGGGACACTTCAGTCCCTCATCCTGGGAAGATAAACTCTAGAATGCAAACCCTATCTGGGTTCATTAGCACCAAGACAATCCTTTATGGGGACGCTTGGAGTCCTTCGCTTCCCATAGGCTCTGAAATGACTAGGAGCTGGCCTGAGAACCCTATGCTAATCCACATCTGTCAGACTGAGAACATCTGGGCTACCCCTACCTATGCACCCAAACCTCTCCCATGATATTCCTGGTTTCCTTGGCTTATTGTTTTTTCTCGATACTGTAGAAATGGTTGTTTCTAGGACAAGATGCCCACCTAGCCAGTTGACGTATGGATTTTCCCTTTCCTGTGAATTCCAGCTACTCCTCATGACCACATCCTAGTATACCCAAAGTATCCAGGGGCCGCTTAGAATGTGTCTGTGGGGTACCCGTGCTCCATCTTGCCTTGGACATCAAATCCCTAAAGCCAGCTTTGGCCTCTGTTTTTCAGGCAGGAATGCATAGTTAATCACGTTGGAAAGACCATGAGCTTGCTGAGCTTTTTGCCGGAACGCTTTCCCTGTGGAGACTGCTCCTGCTGCATCAACCTCCTTGCTTTCTTCCTTGGGTCTTGTACAGTTTAAGCCTGTGGGAACTCTGGGGAGTTGGCTTGGCCTCTAAGCAGTTCAAACAGATTCCAGCCCATGAAGGCACTTTCCCTGTTTGGATCGGCAGGTTCTAAAGCTCAACAGGTGACAGTGGCTGCTCACCATCACCAAAAATGCAAACTGTATTTGGGAATAAAGGTTTAATTTTTAATGTTTCTCAGCATGCTACTGGCCAGATTACATCCAGTCTAACTCATTCCCCTGGCAATTTCAACTGGAAACTTCCTGTCCTAGCAGTGTGCTGCTCAATGATGTTCCAGAGGTGGCTGCATTTCAGTGATGAGTGAAGTAAGTGACTCTAGGATGTAGGGGTGGGTGAGTGTTGGGCAAGAAAGTTCCTCGTTGGTCACTGGGGAGGAAGCAAGCTTTGTTAGAATGTGGTTGCAGACCATCTGCCTCGTGCATGGACTGAAGGTGGAGTCATTGGCTAGGGTTGTGCCATTGTTTGTAACTGGTGGGCAGGAGTAAACAGGGGACACAAGTGGCCTAAAGGGGATGGGGTGGATTTGATCACTGTCTGGGAGACCCAGACCCTCTTTATGGTTTGCTGTCACCTCAGGAGCCACCATCCAGCAGTGCTGCATCCCTTGTGGCCTCCCAGCCACGTGGCCTTCTGTGGTTTCCTCACTCCGATTGCTTCCTGAGCCCCATGCCAGGCCGGAAAAGACAGGAAGTGATAGAGAAAAGGAAATTACTCAATCTGTCTCAAAAGGGAGCCAGAGTACAGGGCTGTGGGAGTCTGCACCATCAGGGGTCCTTCAGCATCCGTTCTCCTGTCTGTGCGAATGGTGGGGTGGGCTGGGAACATAGGAAAGGAGGATAGATCCAATGAGGGAGGGCAGCAGAGACTGGCACTCCCTGATTGGCTTGTTACAGAGCTAAACGGCTCTCTGAGAAGTTCCAAAGGGGAAGCTGTGTCAGTCTAGTTCAGCAAACCAAACAAGAAGTCCTGTGGCACTTTCAAAGACTAACACATTTATTTATCGCATGAGCTTTCATCTGATGCTTTATACATTTGTTAGTCTTTAAAAGTGCCACAGGACTGCTTGTTTGTCTTTACCCAGCTGGTGGTGTGAGGTGTGTCAGTGGCTTGGATTTCTAAGTGCCTTCTGCAGGCAGAATCCTCGCAGGGGGATACACCCTGATCGTAGGGCATGGTAGAAGTGACATCTGCTTCAGGAGCAATAGGAATCCCTAAGTACCAAAGGATCTTGTGGCTTGGTAGCAGTTTAGGGAAAAAAGATCATAACCCCCCTATCCATTAGTGTCAATTTGTCTCTGGAGTTTGGTCCCTGTGCGAGAGATGGTTGGGTTGAAACACCTTGGTGATGTGCTCCGCTGATGAATACAATGCTTTCCACCCCCAGGGTCCCATACTACTCTTCAGACTAAAGACAGAGATTGCTTTATTCCTTACTGAGATGCAACCACTTCTGGGATGGGGCATGTGGTAGTGTTTTCCAGGAGGGAACGTAGTAAACAAACTATTCCCCTGGAAACTGCAGCGGGAATGTAGGGGCTGCAGCATGTAGGCACCCAACCTGCTCTTTAACCAAGACACTGGCTTGGGTGTCAAGCAGGTCAGCGTCCCCATCCCAGCGAGTGTGGAGAATGGTTCTCATGCTACGATGGGCTGTATCGACCATTGTGTGCCATGGCAAGAGTATCAGACATGGCCTACCCCAGCGGCCGGGCACTAGAGACTGAAAGACCCAAAACAACTGGCACATCACTTCCTTTGCTGTTTTGCTTTCTTCCAGCAACAACCACCAGACACACCCATCCCACACGGACACCTCCTTGTTGTTCCCTGCCACCCCTGTTGGAGTGCTGGGGATTCCCTCTCCCTACGGGCTCCTCTGAAATCGCTCCACTTTCCCACCCTTCTGAGCTACACCGTCCCCTCCCTTCCCCTCAGGCTTTGCAGGTGCCAACTTTGCTTTCCGCTCCCCTCCGCCTCCCTCCACCATTTCCTTCTGTGCGCATGGTGGGTCGGTCGGATAAAATGTATTAACATGCAGACAAAACAAATGTGGAAGAGCTGGGGCGGGGGGAGGCTGAGAGGCAGCATCATGGAGAATGCCCCCGGCAAGCGTTCTCCTTCCAGAAATTAGAAGCATATTAAAGAAGGCCTCTGCGTGCTTGCAAATTGTTTCCTCCTGTTGGAGTTCAGAACCTGCTTTTGGGGCTGTGCGTTCTCTTGGCTAACACTCTAACACATGGGGAGGGGCTGGAGAGCTGCTTAGGGCCGTTACACAGCGATGCTGTTCAGGAGGGAAAATGTTTGCAAGTCCCCCTTCTCCCCACTGGCTCTGAATTCCAGTCGTGCTGTCTGTCCCAAAAGATCCTAGAGTCATTCCCAAACTATTTATACCTTAGCATCACTGAAATGCAGCCACCTCTGGGGCGGAATGCAGCAGCTGTCTGGCAGTGCACAGCAACACTGCATGACAACCCTCATGGGAGGATGAGATGGGGAGTTCTAGACAATGGGTGTAACTGCACTGGAAGCGAAGTCAGGTTGCTGCGGTTAACTCCCCAACTCTTGCAGGAATCGTTGGGGGTCCTTGGTGGAGTGGGCTGGGCTTTGACTTTGCTGGGGTGTCTGAATAAGTGCTCCTTGCAATGAGACGGAGTCCCACAGTTGGGAGAGGGGACGCTCTTTTCCCACCCGCAAGATTTTAGTAGATTGTGCTGTCCCTGAGTGGCCCGCTCGCCAGTGAAGACGTGTAGTGCTTGTGGGAAGGGAGCTCTCTCTTCTGTCATAGTGCAGGGTATCTGAGCGGTAGGTCCCCTCCAGGACCACCAGGCTGCTTCCTCCCATTTCCAAATTGCTATCTGTGTCTCTGCTCAGTTCCTAATGTTGGGGGCTGGGGTGTGTTGTGGGGAGACATCTTTCTTGAGTTACATGAAAGACTGGGACCTGCAGCCATGGAGCCATGACCGCACAAACTCCACAGTGTTTGCCTGCTCCCTGGGAATGAGGTGTAGCCTCTGCTGGCTCTTAATGTGCCTATGGCGGCCAGCCTCCTCCAAGCCCCCTCGCCTCTGGGCTGCACTCCCATGGCCATGGAGGATCCATCCAGACTTTGTCCAGCCCCCTCCCAAACAATTTTCACACCACAAACAACATGAGCTGCCTGGTGCATTTCAAGGAAACCTCCCCTCGAATTTCTGCTTTGGCCGGGCCCCTAACGCCAGCAGCTCTGAAGGTGACCCATTAAAACCCTGATGTCCCGGGGAGGTGGAGCCCTTGGATTTGGCTGATGGATCTGTCCCATACCCCTCTGGATTGTTGCTCCTGCTGGGGCCTCTCTCCTGTCCTTTTTCTAGGACTCTCTCACGCCGGCCCCTCTGACGGAGAGCTGTGCCAGGCCCACAGGCTGCTGCTGCTCTGGAGACTTGAACCTGGCAATCGAATTCCATCCCCTCCCGTCTGTGCTATTAATACACACAATGCCGTCTCCCCCAGGACGGGGCCGCAGAGCGAGGGAACAGGCAGCGTGGGTGGGCGCTCAGCCCGCCGATCTGTGGAACCTCCCGGCTAATGGCCGGACGGTCTGGGAGCTGGACTCCTGGCCTTGACTGGGAATGGGGAGCCATTTGGTTAGGTTGTGGAGTGAGTCTTTCTGGCTGCTGGAAAGTCACGGTGACCTTTGTACAGCTCCTTGCTCGGGTGCATAAGCGTAGGTTTGTGCTCCGTCTAGCGTGCCTGAGTGCATCACCTGCTGTGATCATGTCTCATTTCCCATAGGGGGTGTGGTAAAATTCTCCCCATAGGACAGTATAATACACCATCCCCACAGCCATGGCTTTCCTTCCATCTCTCTCCTGCTCCACGCCCACCCTGCCACGTTACTGGCTGGGGCCAGGCTGATCCCAGCTATGCCCATGTCTCTTGATGGCAGTTCGCAGTTCAGTGGTGCCTCTTGTCCTCAAGGATCCCACAGGGTCCTACTGCAGTCTACACGCAACCCCACAAAATGCGGCCACTTCTGGGAGAAAAGCGGCAGTCCCTGCACAGTGGCAAGTGCGGGGGAAATCCTGAATGTGCTGCTCTAACGCTGTGATTCCAGCAAACCTGGGTGTGTTGAGTGCGATACTTAGATTCCTACACCGTGTGTTTTGGGTTTGGGAGCCATGTGAACAGGTTCTGTAGAACAGGGAAGCACGGTTCTTCCCTCCACTCCTCCTTCCCTCCCCATCCCATATGAGGGGCCCCTTTCACGCAGTGGGTGTGAGACCCTATCTAACAGCAGGGCTGCTGCGCTGGAGGGACTTCTCTCTCAGTCCCTCCTCTAGGCAGAGTGCAGCAGGTGGGTGTGAGCCCTCACCTGAAACTCCCCGCAGGGGGAAATTGGAGTGGAACTTTCAGCCTTGGATTTCCCCCCCACCCTGACTTTCTTGTCTTTGAGCGGATTCTGCACTGGGGAGGTCACGCCCAGGCTGTAAGCTGAAACTTTTTGTCTTTCCAGGTGAGAGGTGCAGCTCGCTGCACTAGCTCCCAGCCAGCAGCCTCCTGTCTGGGCTTGTCTGTGAACTTTTATCCTTTTTAAATGGGCAGCCCCGGGAAAGAAGAGCTCTCCTGTGGGCCCAGCAAGGACTGATCCAGCACCAGCCAGCCTGGTGGGCCCACAACTGAGGCACCAAGGCAGGAGCAGGACCAGTTCGCTGGGCAGCTTCCCTGTATTTCCAGCTTTCTCTTTCTACCTTTCTTGTTAACAGATCCCTCTGCCTTCCTAACTCCCCTGGAGTAGATCCCGCTTCCACACCTGGCCCAATACCTCCCCATCCCAACCAGCTTCCCCTCTTCTCTCCCGAGCCGCAAGAGAGCTCTCCTGAGTGGCTCTAGGGCTGTGGCCCGGAGCTGAGGGGAATCTCAGACCAGGATGGATGGAGGCGGGTTCCCAATGTTTCTGCCTCACATCCTAGTTAATTCCCTAATACAGGAGCCCTCTCCTCTCACCTCAGCCTTCCAGTTCTGCTGCAGAAAGAAGCTAGAGTTAGGGGCTTCTTGGGAGACCTGTCCCTGGTAACAATGAGACAACAGAGTCCTGTGGCACTTTTAAAGACTAACAGATTTATTTATCGCATGAGCTTTCGTGGGAGAAGATCCCACTTCGTCAGACGCTTTGAAGATAGGAAAGTTACAGAGTGGGATAAATCTGTTAGTCTTTAAAAGTGCCACAGGACTCTGTTGTCTTTCTACAATAGACTAACACGGCTACCCCTTTGGAACCTGGTAACAGTGTCTAAGATGTTCATGGTCTGGCTGTGTCATACATCACCGGTGCAGGCTGCTCTCAGGCCCGATGTTACTGCATGGAGGGCAGCCCCAGTGATGGAGGGGCTGGCAGGGTCCTTTCAGGAGGAGAGATTAAATCCATAGCTTGCATTAGCAGGGAGTAATGGGCTTGAGATACTTTTTCTAAAAGTCTGCAGGGCATAATCCCCAAGGAGGGTCACGGGTTGTTTAGAGGGGAGCAAGAAGGCGGAAATAAGGAAAGGAGAGTGTAGGCTGGATATCAGGATAGCCGTTCTGGCTATGATCTGTATCAGGAGTTGGAACAGGCTCCCTGGGGAAGGGAAGAGCGCACCACTGGTTGAGGTGGTTAAAAACAGCCTGGATAGAGCACTGGAGAAGGAGGCGCCACCCTGCACTGGCAGGTAGGCGGGAGTGGTGATGGTCTGGCTCTAGCGTGTGGGGCCTCTTACGCAAGCCGGATGTATGGGAGAAGCATTGCAACAAACTTCAGCCTGTGTCAGAAGACCCAGCTTCTGTGGTTCCTCTGCCTGGCCTGCTGAGGTGTGGAGTGCGGAGGAGAGGGTGAAGGAGCAGGTGACTGCTGGGTGAGGGCCATGAGGAGCCAGGGCACAATGGGGTATTTCCTTCCCTCAGTCAGACTCTCGCTGAGCATTGGGGCTGACTGGGAGGCTGAGTGTCCCGGGCTGGGCGTCCTGTTCCAGCACTTGTCTCCTTGTCGGGTGTGTTTGGTGGCCCTGTTGGGGGCATGGGGAAGAGACGGGTGTTAAAACCGGCTCTAATGTGAGCGGCAAAGCAAGGGAACAAGCGCAGAGGAGGGAGAACTATGGGGAGTGGATCCAGTGCGGGACATACAGCGCTGCTACTGCTTTGCGTACAGCTTTACCAGTGCATAGCAGCTCTGGCCTGCGGCATTCATGCTCCTCCAATCTCAGCACAGCCCAGTCCTGATCTGCATTGCTTCCTGCTCGTCTGGTCCTGAGCTGCTACTCCATGGCCCTCAACTGCTGTATGGAAGAGGTGGGCCTGGGTGATCTCTCCAAAATCGCTTCTAGCTTTGGTCTCTGGAGCTTTCCCCCTTTCCAGCCACAGCACCTTGTGTCATCAGACTCTCGGGCAATGCTGCTTGTTCCTCCAGATTTTGGAGATCAGGCTTCCTTCTTTTCTGTGCTCTCTTCTCCATCCAGCGTAGATCTTACCACCCTAATACCGATGCCTATCCCAATGTCCTGGCAAAACCTGTCTCTCACTCCCTCGCATCCCCGAGTGCTGGCTTGAATCAGGTTGCCATCTGCTTTGAACTGTCTTAACATAAGACCGTCCAGACTGGGTCACACCATCTAGCCCAGTATCCTTTCTTCAAACAGTGGCCAATGCCAGGTGCTTCAGAGGGAAAACAAAACAGGACAATTACAGTGATCCATCCCCTATGGTCTGCTCCCAGCTTCTGGCAGATAGGGGTTAGGGACATTCAGAGCATGGGGTTGCATCTCTGGCCACCTTATTGATGGACCTATCCTCTATGAACTTTCCTAGCTGTTTTTTTTATCCCTGTTACAGTTTTGGCTTTCACTACATCTCCTGGTGATGAATTCCACAGGTTAGAAATGAGGCATGCTGAATTAAGAGCCTGTGAGATCATCTCCTGTATCGTGTTGTAACCATGCCTTTACCTGTAAATAGGGTCATCCCAGCCCATCCTTGGCAGTTCCTGTCTTCCTCCATGTTACATGATCTCCAGGGCCAATTTCCCTTACTAGTTCTCAACCTCATCCATGAATTTGTCATTCTACAGTGTCCCAGTACTGCAGCATGTAGATAGTGCTCCTCAGACATTGGCCACCATTCCTTTCCCCACCACCCCGCTCTCTGTAAAACTGGCAGAAGGTGATCCTGCCATTAGAAATGGCCTCGGGTGCACTTGCCTCCTGAGGCCAGACCCCAGCTGCTGTAAACCTGTGTAGCTTTCTTGGAGTCATTGCAGCTACATCAGTTTACACCTACTGATGACCTGGCTTCATGACCCACTCAAGCTCCCATCACTGCATCTGTGTCTCCCTCCTAGCCTGTGACTCCTAAGCAGCCTGAGATCAAGGGCATTACTGCTTTAATATTTGATGCACCATCTATTGTGTTATTGTAGCCTGTCCTCGTTCGGGGTTGTGGACTTGGAGAGTATAGGCCCCTTCCATCTCCGTAGGCCCACTTCTCCTCCTGTAAAGCAGAACCATCTCCATTATAGTCACCCTGCTCTTCGTAAGATCATGCTCCCTGTGTGCCTCGGTTTCCCCCGTGCTTATTCTTCTCCAAACTCAAGCATTCTTTCCCTCCACTGCTTCTTCATGAGGCTTCATGTGGTGGGCATGGAACCTACCAACTCTGTTTGTATTGGATGGTGGTGTCAGGGGATGGAATTTGCCGTGCCGCGTTGTCTTATGTCTTTGTTTTTACCTAGATTTTTAGGAAGCAGCAATGAGAACAGGTGCGGGGCCAAAGTGAGATGAAGGCAGGCAAGAAAACTTGCTCTTAAAATAAAATAAAATAAAACACTGGCGGGAGAAAGACTATCATGGACATAACAAACAAATAGCTGGCACTAATGAAGAATATAGTGGGTTATATATCCTTTCTCTGAGCCCATGGGCCAGGTCCTGGGTGAACAGCTGTTCTGCAGAGGATGCAGGTCAGAAGCATGTGTGCACCAAAATGGCCTTATAGCCCCTATTTGCAACCTCCATCTCCAAATCCGGATGTGGCCTTTGTTTAGGCCTGATTCCTGAAGAACCCCATAGTATTGATTGGCATACAGGTCACACTCCCTTTCCTTTGGTCCTGCCTCCTATTTGCTACACCAATACCTACTAGGGAGAGTAGTTCTTTAGTGACTCTGTGCTGCTGGGGCATCCCTTGTATGATGGGCTGGTCATGCCACGTTAGTGTCCAAGTCCGCCAGTGGTGCAGCACAGTACGGTCTCACCACACCAGGGAGTCCAGCCCAATGCAGCGATTAAAGTGGATTGAATCGCGAACTCCTCTTTTTTTATAGCAGAGATGGGGCAGCTATGCTGGTTAGCCTTTCCCACCTCCCCCTTACTTAAGCTGTTGGCCCTGTGTTGATGTTTTGAGGGGGATGTTTGGTGGGTTACTTAGCAGGGCACCTGAAAGTTGAGGAAGGGAGGGGAAAGCGAGAGAAGCAGCAGGAGAGAGAGAGGGTAGGACAGAGGAAGAGTGGAGATGGAAGTAGGTAGTTTTCATGGGCTATGCTGTACCTTATTAGTGTTCATGGGAGAATGAGAAGTCCCCTAGCAGGCTGGTGCTGGAAAAGGTATCTTCTCCATTCTGAGAGGTGGAGTTGCGTTCTTGTAGGCACGCAAAGAGGCAGGTTTCGGTCTAGTCTGAGATCTTTCTGCCCATGGAGGGAAATTTTCAATCCCAACCCTTGGTGATGGCTTGAGAAGATCCGCCAGCGTCCTGGCCATGCTTGGGAGCTGGTAGGTTCGGCAAACCAAGCTTTGGGAGCTGAGCTTGAACCTATTGAGGCCCCTGGCATTACTGGGAATGTCAGAGCTGATATGAGGAACCTGCAGAACTTGGAGACGAGTGGGCCATGGCCCTAAGTGTGAGGGACAGAATCCCTCTGCCTTCCCCAAGGATGAGGGGATGTGGAGGAAGGGGGATGTGATGTGTTTCGCTCCAGCTCCGTCCTCCCTCCCCCACCCCAATCAGGTTAGGCAGCCTGACACCTCTAAAGAAAGCCCGGTGCGGCTTGTTTCCCAATTGTTATTGCGCTCCTTGTTTTGTAAGGGCAGGGTGGAGTCTTGGATACTCATCTCTCGCCTTTACGTCAAAGCTCGCCTGCACCCTCCCTCCAGGAAATGTTGTTTCTTGGCTTGGCAAGACACTGTTTCCCCAGTGGCTGCAGCTTGCACCTGGGCAACTCTTGGATCTTCCTCCACCTGTCCTCAGTTGGGTGGGACAGAGCAGGGGCCCTCTGAGTCCTGCTTTATCTTCTCCTCTCCCCTCCCCTCCCTGTGACTGTGTCTTCACGTGAAAGGAAGGAGAGGTCAGGGTGATCTCTGAGGTTTTCCCATGAGTGGGGTCAGCTGGAGAACCAACGATGGGAGATATGGGCAATCAGGTCCTCTAACGCAGGCCTGTTGCCTGTATGTGTTTTTGTACAGCACCTAGCACCGTAGGGTTCCCATCCTGCTTGGGGTACCTGGTTCAGGGGAAGGTCCTGCAGTTACAGGACAGCTTGCTCCCAGGGGCAGTGCCCTCCTGACCCCCAATAGTGAGTTGCCATGCCAACCCTTCCAAGCTGCTCGCTTACTCCCTTCTAAGGCCCCTCTGCGCTATTCTCCAGCAGTCGCCCAGAAAGCTGCAGCATGTCCCCGCAGGCGTTCCTGTGTCCCCGGAGCTGGTGGATGGGGAGAAGGTTGCAGTGTGGCCTGAGCAAGGGCTCCCTTCTCTTCAACAGCACAGGGTGCTGGGGACAGATAGGCCTCAACATTCTCTCCATGTGCTGCAAGAAGAGGAAATTCTGCTGCATCCTGGCCCTCTGCAGACTCGTGTGTCTGTCCCTGGCCTGCATTCTGCATTTACCCTGCTGCTGTTTAGTCCCCTCTGCTCCGGCAGTGCTTCCTCAACCCTGTTACCCTTTGCCGCCTGTCCTGAGCTACAAACCCATGTTGCTCCATTCCCTTTCACCTTATGGCCCCCCATAACAAAAAGTCCCTCTTGCTCCCCTCGTCCCATCCCTGTGCAGCACTCCCAACCAGCGTGTGGGTGTGTTTGGGGCGCCGGGAAGCTACACAACCGCAGCAGCAACCTCCCGCCCAATCCCTCCCCCCCTCTTTGGCTAACTGCTCCAATTCTGTTCTCCTTATTTGGCCACACTGCTCCCAAAGAAGGGGGGGCACGGGGGAGGGCGGTCGGGGGAGCAGCGGGAGAGACTGGGTGACATCACGGGGCTCAGGGAGAGACAGGAAAAAAGTTACTTTAAAAAAAAAAAATCACAGCGCACTTGAACCAGTGGCTTGCTGCAGTTCCTTTAAAAGGAGATGTCTGTGCTGGAGTCTGGAGACCTCTCTTGTGCTCTCCCAGCCCATCCGGGAAGCTTCTCGCTGAAGGAGACACCTCTGTTCTCAGCTCCCCCACCAGTAGCAGCTGCCGCCAAACATGTTATTGCAAAACACTAAGCCTGCTCTGGGAGCTGGGCAGGAAAGGGGGAGTGAGAGGGGAGGCGAAATCGCAGGCGCTGGCTTGAGGTCTGTCTGGCAGAACCTGTCCAGGGAGTGGAGCTTCCCTGGGGGCCCCCGCAGGCACTTTGTGCCCTACACCCAACACCCAGTGACCTTTCAGGGTGCGAGGGAGAGTCAGGCCTGTCCAAATAGACATGTTTAACCAGAGTCCCAAAGCAAGACCGGGGCCGGGGCTTTTGCAGAGGCTGCCGAAGGAATCTGGGCACTTGACCTCCATTCAGATGAAGAGAAATTGGGTGTCCAAATCTCTTGGGTGCCTCTGAAAATCCCTGCTAGGGATTTCAAACCCTGCTCCCGTCTGCAGACTTCCAGGCCAACTCTTTTCCCGTTGGAGCCACAGGACAGTTAAGCATTTGAGGGAAGCAGAGTTTGGCCACAGGGGGCTTTGCTGGTGAGGCTGGGCTTTGGGCCCTTCCCTTTGGAGGGGTCCCCCAGCAGGGGTGTTATGCTCTGTGCAGTGAAATGCACCAGCAGGCTAGGGGTCCCATGGCAGCAGCGTCGCCTATGAGTAGCATGGGGGGGGGGGGGGCACCAGTGGAGGGATATCCAAGTCTCTCTTGCCCATGTGTACCAGCCCATGCTCCTTCTCCGTTATCGGCTGCCTTTGCTCTCCAAGAGCCCCCCCAGGCCATGTGTTTCGGTGCAGTCTGTGTTTCTGAGAGCCAGTCTCTTGGCAGCTGGCGCTGGTCTGGTGGGCCAGTCATTGCCTGGGAAAGCTCTGCTCTTGTCTCTTGAGATGGGTAGAAGAGAGGGGGTGCAGAGTCAGGCTTGGAGATGCCTGGAGGGCTGGGCTGTGATAAGGGGCCATAGTTGTGTCCTAGAGCTGGAGGTTCCCCAGCAGGCTGTGGTGGTGGGGAAGGGATGGGATCGGTCTTGAAAGGTGCGGGCGTGGGGAGCCTGGGCCATGATATGGAACTGTGATATAGAGCAGCGGTTCTCACATCCCTGTGTCACCAAACAGTGCTAAGTGTGTCCCAGACAGCAGGGGAGGTGCTGGATTTGGGCTGGGGTGGGCGGGCTGGTGTGTCCTGTAGGGTCGCAATATGCTGCCAAGTGTGTCACGACTTGCAAAAGGTTGAGAACCACCGATACAGAGGACACGTAGTCATGTCTCAGAGGTGGAGGGCTGGGCTGTGTTGTGGAGGAGGGGACCTGTCGCGGGCCAGGAGGTTCCCAGAGGGGCTGGGTTGGTATATGGGGCGGCAGGGGATATGTGTCTTGAGGCAGGAGGGTCTGGGGGGCTGCACAGTAATGAACCTCAAACCCATCTCTTCTCTGGCCCCTGCAGTTTCCATAGGGGCATTGCCGCCAGTGGTAGAGCCATGCGCTTCTAGTCCCTAACAGAGGAGGAACTTCCTCTATTGGCCCCTGATTCCCCCTGCTTTTGCTTGGCTGATAGGAGGCAGCGTGTGCTAGTGCTAATAGCTGGGGCGGAGATGTCAGGAGACGTGCCTTGCTAATCAGTGGTCTTTCCTTTGTTCCTGCAGGTAGTCGAGTTGCCTTTGGGGGCTCGGGGTCGGAGCCCAGAGCAGCCATCACAATAGCGTCCAACAGCTGGAACGCCAGCGGCAGCCCCGGGGAGGGGCGGGAAGATGGACAGGAGGGAATGGACAAGAGTCTGGACAATGATGCCGAGGGAGTGTGGAGTCCAGACATCGAGCAGAGCTTCCAGGAAGCGCTGGCGATCTACCCCCCCTGCGGCCGGCGGAAAATCATCCTCTCGGACGAGGGCAAGATGTACGGTGAGTGAGGCCCGGCCATAGCGGGCCTTAGACAGGATCTATGCTCAAACCAGAGACTACCGCCGGGGTGTCTGAAGTCCTGTCCAAGCATCCGTCATTATGTTTCAGAGTGAACATCCAACTGAGATGAATGAGAGCCGTTGATACCTCCTTTAGGACCAAATAATGTCCCAGAATTCCCACGCCAAAATCTGAATAAATGGAGAACAGTTGTAGCCGGGCTGAAGTGTGCATGTTAGAGTCCAAGTGGGGGGCTAGGGTGTGATGAAGGTAGCCAGGGGCTCAGCACTGAACTGTTTGCATGGGAGGGGTCCCAGTCTGAGAACAGCAGAGCTGACGGGGGGTTAGAACTGAGATCTATCAGCAGAGCTGAGTTGGGGGCCAGCTGAGAATGCTGCTGTGGGTCTAAACTGAAGTGGGTTGGGAGGTTTCTGCAGCACCTGAGGCTCTGGTGTTCTCTCTTACCTTCCCATGCACAGAGAGTCTCTCCCATTGAGAGAAGAGGATTTAAATCACCCTGTGGCCGATCCCATGCTCTGATCTAATCTCAGTGACTGCTGGCTGGTGAGGGGGAGTGGCAGGCGGGGTGGAGGGGCAGAGAGAAAGTGGGGGGGGGGGGAGCAGAGAGAGAGAGAAGGTAAAAGTGAGTTTCTGAAGGAGAGTCACCCCTGTGGGCTCAGCCCCCCAGTGTCCCAGGCCTGGACCCCTCTGACACAGACGTTGGGAGCTCTTTGTACCAGGGGTGCCTTCCCCACTGCCCCATTGTTCCCCAAGGCTTGGGCCTTGCTGTGTACGGCAGGGGAACTTTCTAGGGTCTCAGCCATGATATTTTGGGCTGTTCCCTACTGGCCTTTTGGCAGTATGGAAAGGGAAGCCGGAGCAGGGGTGTGGGGGTGGCCATGTTGGAATGGCTCAGATCTGTCACGCCATGCTGAACTCTGTTCACTGAGGAGCCACAGTTCTCTTGTACTCCCACAGTCTCTGTCCCTCCCTCTGTCCCATCTCTCCCTTCTCTCGCTCCCTCCCTTTGTCTTTCACTCCCTCCCTGTCTCTGCTTTTGCCTGACTGACTGGTTTGGTGAAGTCTCAGCCAGAGAGAGGCTCTCACAGAAAGTCCACATGCCTGGGGCTGGATGTGAAAGCTGGTGCACCAAGCCTCTCATACGGGTCACGAACAAAACACTTCCTTCTGCTCCTCCCTTGGCAACATCTTTGGATTTGTGTTTTCGAACCATGGACTTGGCTTGGCCAAAAAGTCCCCCTTTGTCAATGGCTCTGAATTTTTGGGGCCACCACTTGAAAGGAGCTAACCGCATTCCCAGAGTCCTCTCCTTCCCCCATGTCCCATCACACCCTCCTTCAATTCCATTTCCAGCCCGTCATGGATTTGGCCTCGTGTCTCCCCCTAGAACAGGGTTTCCTTCTCACTACAGGGCCCAGCCAAGGGAATTCTGTACCCCTCGGTGGCTCAATGTGTCTTGGCCCGTGACCTCCTGGGTTCAACTTCAGAAATGCCATTGGTGTGACAAGATAGGCAAGTGTCACCCAAGTCAATGTATTAAGTGTCTCCAGCCAGAATCAGGAAGCCTCATGGATACAGGACCCTGGTGGGATCACTCTTTCTTTTCACCCATTGACGGGTCAGTGGATTGGGATGTGGAGCTTATGTTCCAATTTCTGTGGCTTTAATGGTGTGGCCAGCTAGACAAGTGCTGCCTGAGTCAACAGAGTCTGTGCCGAGGCCACGCCGACACCTGTTGTGTGGCCCAGGTTGGTGGCGGGGGGTCTTAGTGCCATGAGTTTGATTGCTCTCAGCCCAGCCCCCATCAGGTCAGGTGTTCACATCAAACACCCCACTGTTGCATTTGGCACCTCCATGGGTGTGGTCAAGAGCCAGGCCATGACTGGCGTGAGCTATTGAAACTGACCTCCCAGGAAACCCCGGGTTCTGCTGAGAATGGTGTCGGGTCAGGGGAAATGTGCTGCTAATAAGATGGAAAATGAGGTTTAAACCCCATCAGGCAGTTCCAGAATTTCTCTGTCTCCCTCGCTGGTGGTGACTAGAGCTGTGTGGAAAATGAGTCCTCCCGTGATATCACAACCCAGCGTTTGTGACTTCAGACCTCTCTCCATGGCGGTGGATTGTCATGTTATAAACGTTGTGTTCTGACCTTGGAGGATGACTCATGGAGGTGGAGTCTGACAGAGGGGGAGGGAGCTCTGGTTAAAGTGCAAGGCTGGACTTCAGGAGATCTGGGTGCTTTTCCCAGCAAGACCACTGACTCTGCCTCGGTTTCCCCATGCCAGGGAAAATACCTACCACACGCTTAATATGTTCATGTCTGTAGAGTGCTTTGAGATCCTGGGAGGATGCTAGAGGAGGGCCAAGGATTCACGATAGTTATAGATGGATCATATTCTGAGTACCTTGGCCAAATTCACACCTGGTGTCAGCAGGCACGTCTCTTATGCCCGCTTGGAACTGGCCAGTCATGTCTTTGCACCAATCCCTCAGTTATCAGTACTGAGCTGAAGGGAATTGCAGACTACTGGTGACACCTAACCTCTCTACTCACAAAGGATTCCCAAAGCACCTTACCAGCTATGCGCAGAGCACCCACAAAATGCAGCCGCCTCTGCAAAGGGGGACGGTCACCACTATTCTGGGCGAGTTCGCCAGCTGTTTCTCTTTTTAAGTTCTTCCCAAAGCATTAGACATTCCACTAACTGCTCCCCTCCCCTGCATTGGTCCTACTGGCTCTCCATTCCTCTCCCCCTCTTCTACCAGCTTCCTGCAGCAAAGCAAGACATCTCTTTAGCCCTGCTCCCGAGGTTCTGGGCCAACCAGAGGGGCATGCTTCACTACACTGCCTTTGAGGCCTTGCGCCCCCTGCTTCTTGCTCATGCCCCCCCAGTGTCGCCCCTCTAGCCAAGGACCTTGGGAATGGAGGCTGGGCAGCGCAGGGATTCCAAAGTGGGTGCATTTTTTGGATTTCTCCGGGAATAGTTGGAGTGCCGCTGGGGAGCTTGGCTCCCACTCAACAAACCCAAGTGTGCAAACTGGTTTTTCCAGCCGCTGGGAGACATCTGGCAGCTGCTTAAAGGGACAGCAGCCCAATTCCACTTTCATCTTCCACACTGCCGCTCTGGGTTCAGAAACTCATTTTCACTTTCTTCTCTCACTGTTCCTCCTCCCCCATCCTCCCCCCAGCCACCTCTGCCTTCTGCTCTCTTTTATAGGTGGTTTAGAACTGGGAGCAGAGCCGCCAGGACCCTTCCTAGTCTCCCTCCTGGAGGAGACATATTAAAATATTAAAAATAACATTGTCAGCTCAGGTCTGCCCCTAATCTGGGAGGGGATTTAGAGCAGCAGGGTGAGTTCATAGTCCTTGCCGACCCTAATCCACCAGGAGGAAAATGACTTGGAGAGGCTGTAGGCTTTCCTCCCCAATCCCTCGTTCTTCTGAGAGAGGAGAGGAGCACTTGAGACCACCATGGGCCTTGCCTCTGATCTTTAAATGATGATTTGAGGACTTCAGTCACTCAGCCAGTGGTTAGAGGTCTATTACAGGGTTGGGTGGGCGAGGTTCTGTGGCCTGCCATTTGCAGGAGGTCAGAGTAGCTGATCATGGTGGCGCCTTTCTGGCCTTGAAGCCTGTGATCTGTACAGCCTTGACAAATCCCTTCCATAGGCCATGTTTCTCCGTCCCCCGTCCGCCCAGTGGGCTATTGGCCCCTTTGAAGTAGGGGCTGTGAGGCATAATTTCCAGGCTGTGTAAGTGTGCTGTGCAGTTCCCCGACAAAGGACCCTATGGAAAAGCCACATATCTCTGTGCTGCAGTAGCAGCCGCAATGGCAAATGTCACTGGCCAAGGAGAATCTGGGGGGTCTCTTCCCCGTGGCGCCTGGCATGTGGGGCCAACCACCTGCTCTCCACAGGGCTCTCTGAGCCAGGGACCCATGACCAGAGGGAGACTTAATCCCAGCAGGGTCAGGGAACCCCACCTACCTCCCCCACTGTTTGTCTGGGCGAGGGGGTGCTTTCCTTAGGGTCCTATTAAGAAAACCCACATTGTAACCAATAGCCCCTGGGACCATTCATTAGAGAAGGGGTGGACAAAATTGGCTCATAGCTAGGCGCCAGCAGTTTTACTTTTGGTCGCCAGAGGGTGTTCTTCCTTTACATTTCTGCAATGGAGCTAAGCATCAGGCTACTAAAATTGGTTGCTGTGACAACCAGAAACATAGATTTGTCGAGGCCTGCATTAGAGTGTTTTCTTCTCCAAGGATTTCTGCCATAACATCCCTTCCCAACAGCGAGCACCGTGGTATTGTTGTTTATATATCAAGTGCATTACGGTAGCGCCTAGAGGTTCCAGAGACCAGGTGTGCTAGGCGCTGTACAGACACCCAGTAGGAAGCAGTTCCTGCCCTGAAGCACTTGCACTCCACCACTGCCGGGTTCTTTCCTTGGGGATGACACTGTTCTCTAATGGGATAAGAGAGCTCTAGCCAGGCATGAGCCTAGACAGGACTCGGTGGGATGATCTTTAGCTTCTGAGGACAAGGGCAACCTGCCACAATGTCTACCTGTTCGGGCAGACGTTAGAGATGGGAATCTTCTGGGACATCCCAGAGCACTGTACCTCTGGCACTGTGCTGCTGCATGCACGGGGTAGGAGTGTTCTGGCTGCAGAGAGAGTGAACTCTCAGCTGCTGGCATAAAGAGGCCAAGGGAAGCGGGATGGTGCGGGAGGGGGGTAGCCTTGACCTGTGGTAACCTCTAGCATTTGAATGCTAGCCAGCATGTGAGCATGGAGACAGCGGAGGGCCTGGGCTTGTCCAGCAAACGCTCTCTCAGGGCTGTTGCCAGGCACTCAGGGAGACTGCGCCTTGCCCCCAGACAGCAGGTGTAACTTGAGTGGGACTTGGGCTGGGCTGGTATGCTGAGGGCGCTGATTGGCTCCGAGGTTGTCCCACTAGGTTATTTTTAACAGAGCTGTCCAACTGGTTCACGTGGTGGTGTCAGGAGAGAGGAATTTGGGGAATGTGGTAATTTGGAGGAGGGACGTGCCCTCTTAGAGGGAATGGCACAACCTCTGGTGAATCACGGGGCCGGGACAGCCCTATGAGGCCAACCAGTACCGGAGTGTGAGGCAGAGCGACCCTTAGCTACTGGGTACCATAGAGATGGGGTGGGGCGCACAGACTTAGCTATGCAGGTACCTTAGAGACAGGGGGGCATGCACAGCTGTCCTGCTGGTACCACACACACACACACACACACACACACACACACACACACGGAGCAGAGAATAGGGGTTGTGTGTAGCTGTAGGGTGCATGTGTACACACACACACACACACACACACACACACGTAGCTGGGCAGGGGGAGGAGTTACCCACAGCACTGTTAACCGCAGGTGCTATGGGGGGGAGGGAGGAGTAGTGACCCATGCAGTTAAAATAGAGGTAAGGGGAGAGGACATGGTTACCGCAGTGGGGGAAAGAGACATTGGCAGCAAAGCTCAGTCCCAAAGGAGGACACCAGCTCACAGCACTTGGGGAATGCCGACCCCTTCAGGTCCCTGCAAACTTCCAGAGCAGTTGGAAGAGGCTCCCTGTGTGCAGAGAACCTGGCCATGGAGGTGCCAAGGCTGCTCTGTTAATATCCACTGCAAGTATTGCAGTATCCCACACCAAGAGTGTGCCAGCCGTGCCGTGCCACACTGCAGGGTGCGGGACCGCAGCTGCCCCACATCACGACTCGGAGTTATTTCAGCAGTGCTGGAGATGGGGACTGCGGCAGGCATGGAGGAGTACTGGTGTGTCCAAGGGAGGGGCAATATAGTCAGATCACACTCCCCCGTTCTCCCCCCCATTGTTGCTCCCCTCCCAGTAGGGTCCTGCAGTGAATTATAGGAACTGCCGTACACCTTCTAACCCTGCAGTCCCTCTTCTCCACTAGGACACTTGTTCTTCTCTCCCCACACCATCCTTTTTCCTTCTTTCCTCTCCCCTCTTCCTCTCATCTTTGCCTGCCTGTCCTCTGAGTTCTGTCCACTTCTCTCCGAGCGTCTCTTTCCGTGCCACTCTTTGTCCAGATCCAGGGATCTCCAGGTTGTCTCCATGGCTATTTTACTCCCCACTCTCCCTTCCTCTTTCCTGCTCCCCCCCACCATGCTGTGGGTCAGGGTCTGCATGGAGTGGAGCCTGGCTGCTACCTCCCATGTCCTAGGCCAGGGCCCACCATGACTCTAGATCCTTCAGGGTTCTTGTCTTTCTGGCCTCAGCCAAGCTGGGACCCTCAGGCTCTTGTGCTCTAACAGCTCGCCAAGGAGTCAGAGTGAGGGTCCTCATTGCCAAGGTCAGCGAGTAGGTTGGGTGGGCATCTGTCATGTACTTCAAACGACAGCTCCTCTCCAGGGCACAGCTAGCCTTGGGTGCTGACCATAACTGCTGAGGGGTGCCGTGCAGAGGCCCCAAGAAATGGCCTCCAGATGCCCCGGGCAAGGGCTGACAAGCAGGCCTCAGCCCCTGAGGATGAATGAGAAGGGAATGGGTGCAGCAAGCCAGGTACTTTGCAGTTGCTCCCTAATTAGAAATAAATGCAGCCAAGGGAGTCTGACGTGCAGTTGGCAGTGGAGAGGCAGGGAAGTAAAATACCTGTGCAGGATCAGAGGCCATGTACACATGATCACTTTATTGCGTCATAAGGCTCCTTACCGTGCAATAAAGCTTGGAGCGTCCACAAGATCATTTTCCTGTTGCGCAGCAACACCCTCTTCCCCCGCTATAGTTAAACCACTCCAGTTGAGAGTGGTTAGGCTTCCTGCGGAACAGCTGTTCCGCAGTAGTGCTCGTGTGGATGGATTTTCCTCAATAGACAGCCTCCAGAAATGTCCCAGAGTGCCAATCCAGGCCACTCTGGGACATTGGAGCTGTCAAATATGTCAATTTCACTGCTCTAGCAGAGTAGTGAAACTGACTTTTATTGGAGCTCCCAGGTTCGGTGGCTCTGGGGGATTGGCCCCCTGGACCGGCGAGGACAGCCAGTTCGGGCCAGCCTCCTAGTCCAGCTGCAGGGGTTTGGGTGGCGGCGGGGGCTGCGAGCTTAAGCGCCACAGCCCCTGCCACCACCCGAACCCTGCAGCTGGACTTGGCTGGCTGTGGGCAGTGCATGGTGGGACAGGTGCCCACAATGCACTGCTCCTTATATCACAAAGGAGCTTCACACGTGTGAATGCTCCTTTGCTCCTTATATATACACACACAAAAGTGCTATATTTATAGCTCTTTCCTTGTCCCGCAACAGCTTATTGCGGGACAAGTTTGTCGTGTGTACATAGCCTCAGTTTGGTTCAGGTGAAAGGAGTGGGGGAAGCTGAGGGCTGAAATCGCCTTCTCTCCCTTGTGTCTTTGGGGTAGCCTGCTAGGTACAAGGTGGGCATGGATGCACCTGATTCTGTGCCGTTAGAGACTGAGGAAACCAGAGCCCCTGCTCATGGGTACTTATGGGGATGCAGCTGCCTTCCAAGGGGATGTAGTCCGGCCATCCCTGGCGGGAAGCACTCTTAATCCAGGGTTTGGGGAATTGCTCCAGCTGTTCCCTGTGGGGAGCCTCAGTATACTTGACTGTGTGGGAGGGAAGAATGGCTGAGTGGACGGAGCACTGGGCTAGGACTCAGGAGATGGGGGTTCTGTGCCTGGCCTGCTGTAAAGTGGCTTCATAAGGCCCGTGAGAGTTAGCTAATGCACCTCACAGACGTGGCACTGCCTGGGGCAAGTGTCATCCCACCATGAGGGTGGGTCTGTTCCACCCCCCAGCAGGTAGCCCCCCACCCTCAAGGGTTCAGGGGGCCAGTTCCAGCTGTTCCGGAAGGCGCTTTGTTACGCCTCTGGGTGGAGCCCTCCTTCTCCTGCCCTTCCCATGGGGCACTGGACACAGCTGACCAGCACAGCACCTGGTGCTGTCTGTCACAGAGCTGCTGGCAGGATTGCAGGGACATGAGGAGGGGGCGAGGGCAGCGTGAGCGTCTTCCTTTACAGTGGGAGGCCTGTTTGGAAAGCCCCTCCTCCTGCCCCCAGAAGGCGCGGGTGGCAGGCGCTGCTACAACAGTTGTTTGGCTTTTTAACTTTTTTTTAAATCCTAAACTAGCTCCAAGGGCATTTCGACTAGCTCCAACCACCACCATCTGGTCCATTAAAATAAATCTGGCGTGCTTCCCCACCCCCACATTTGGTGGGGGTGGCGGGGAGGAGAGAGAAGAAAGCTCCCAGCTGCTCTGACGTTTGAATTTAGATTGGCCACAGCTGGCCTGTAAAATGTGGAGCAAAAGCACTTCTGCTTCGGATTAGGCCAAGGCTGTTGGGAAATGCTGTTTAAAAGGCCAGTGCTGCTGGAAATGCAGGCTGGGCGACGGG
Organism: Pelusios castaneus; assembly: GCA_007922175.1. NCBI lineage: Eukaryota > Metazoa > Chordata > Testudines > Pelomedusidae > Pelusios > Pelusios castaneus. The sequence goes on from ML686211.1 coordinate 906,047, forward strand.
GGAAATTGGGGCGGGTGCCAATATTGATTATGGGGCACTGCAGAGCCTGGATCCAAATTTTGGCCACGCTTCTTCCCCTTTCCACAGGGTCCAGGGGCTCCCGCAGGGGTGTGTGGAGTTGGCTGTTTCCCTTCTGGGGGATGTCTCTGAGATCGAACTCAGAAAGAAAGTGTTCCTGCCATCCTCAGAGAGTGAGGCAGGAAGTGAGGGAGTCTCACTGACACGTTGAGAAGGGTTTCTGGGTGTCTTGCGTCTGTGCCCTGTTCTCCAATTGGCACCAGCCGCCCACTGTTGGGAACTGTCCCCTGCATTGTGTTCTGGCCCCGGGCCCTCGCAGACCTTTTCAGCCCTCCCCACCAACTCACTCAATCTTGCCTCAACAGTTGCCAAGACAGCACCATCTTCTGGCAAAGCCTTGTCATTTGACATGGGACTCAGAGGGTAAGCTTGGTTGGGCCAGGCAGGGAGAGGGGAGCCCCCACCTGGACTAGGAAAAAGAGGTGTGGGGGTGTCAGGGACAGGGCAAAGGACGTGGCCAGATGCTCCTCCCTTTATTTTGTTCTTACTCTTTCGCTCACTCTAGGTCGCAATGAATTGATAGCCAGATACATCAAGCTGCGGACGGGGAAAACACGGACGAGAAAACAGGTAAAAAAAAACCCTGCCCTGCTTTACTTTATTTGAAGAAGGGGTTCACGCACAAGACCGTTGGGTGATGATAAATCTGCCTCAGGGGCCTGACCCAAAGCCGGGAACGGTGTCTTGCTCGCTTCATTCATGCCCTGAGAGGATACGGGGAGACTGTGTGGACTAGCAGACAAAAGCCCAGAGTGGAGTCTGGATGCCTGGGTCCTGTTTCCAGTTCTGCACTGGCTCGCTGCATGCCTTTCCTTTCCTCTCAGTGCACCTCCTTTTCCCCGTCCATGCAGTGAGGAGTACCTTGTGCACGAGGGGCATGGAGCTGGGTGAGTTCCCTGGCTGAGAGCTGCGATAGCAGAGCAAAGAGGGTTTAATGAGGGTTGAGGACCTTCTTCACCCCACTGCTTGAAGTCGTGGAACTGCACAGTTGTCTTCTCTTATCTCCCCATGGGCTGCAGGCTGAGTGACTCCTTGTGTGCCATGCCTACTCAATGTGGCCCTTGGGGTGTGGCGAGGCAGGTAGACCATGAGGAGCCTGCTGCAGCCTCAGCTAAGAGAATGGCCTTTTTTCTCTCCGGCAGCAGCGGCTCATGGCCTAAGAGCCAGCTGGCTCCCGGTGGCTGACCTGGGGCATCAATGTTATGCTTGGAACATCAGGAGTTTGGGGTTCAGTTGAGATCAGCACTCCGGTGTGTGCTGACCAGTCCTGGCCTTTCCTATCCCTGATCCTCCTCGGCCGGAAATCTCTCCCTGAGCTGTGGTGCTCAGGAGATTCCCGCTGGGCAGCCCTCGGCATGGTGCCTTGATATGTCCACCTCCCCTCTCATGGGGAACCAGGGCAGCCAGGATGTCAAGAGGGGCATGGGAAATGTTAAGGGATCCTTCAAAAATCATTTGATTTGGGAGGTTTGGCTTGTGCGTGGGGCTGGGGCTCCTGGGGTTTCCTTTTGTATACATACCGGCTCACCCAGCCCTATCAATTCTGAATGGTTCTGGGCCTAGACCCAACCACCTCCAGACTCAAACCTGGATCTGGATAGTTCACATGGCCCCTTTCTTCATACTGGGCCAGGCCAGCCCTCAGCTCTGAACTGTCACTGGGGTGTTGGAGTCTGTAGCTAAATCCTTCATCTTTCACCCCTTCCAGAGCCACCATTAGAGGCTGTGCTCTTTACCAGGACAGGATAGAGGTGCTGGCGCCCTGGTGATGGTGCACTATGCTGTCTGGACAGCCAGGGGCATGGGCAGCAAGCTTTCTCCCCCTTCCAGCAGAAGCTCATGTTGTTAGGCTCAGTGGTGGGGGAGTCCATAATTCATCCCAGAGCTCTTTGTTCCCCTTGGCTACCTGAATCCCCTCCCTTCGGTGCTTCCCACCCCCATTTAGTGTATTGGTTGAGTGTGCGCAACTGGTGCCTGGGCAGCAGTGAAATTCAGCTGGCAACCAATCGCACCGGCATCTGCCCTTCCTGAGAGAGCTCCCTCATGGACCAAGGGAGAAGGAGCGCTGTGTCTGTTTCCATGCGTGTCTGTGGGTGCCCCAGTGCTTCTGGGCCAGTCAAGGGGCAGAGCTGACTGTCCATAAGCCTTAGAGAGTGAGCTCTTTCTGTCTGTGACGGGCCTGGTCGCCAACGGCTCCTCAGGCTTGAAGACCCGCTGTCTGCAGTTGGTGGCGAGTGTGCCTCTGTGATGAGAGGGTCCCCAGTGCTGTGACTGGCGAAGGTTTGGCATCGGGTTCCTGCCAAAGCAAGGGTGAAAGGATCTTGGAGAGCCGACCTCCGCTCGCCCTTTGGCCCCTGATTTGTGACAAGAAGCAGCTCTCGACTTGCTGGAGAGAAACCGTAATGGTGGGCAGGAGAATGCGGTGAACTGAGGCTTAGGAGATGTGGATTCGATTCCCAGGTCAGACATAGGTTTCATAGAATCTTAGGGCTGGAAGGGACCTCACGAGGTCATCTAGTCCAACCCCCTGCTAAAAAGCAGGACCACTCCCACTAAATCACCCCAGCCAGGGTTTTGTCTAACTGGGCCTTATATGTTTCCAAAGATGGAGATTCTACCACCTCCCTAGGTAACCCATTCCAATGCTTCACCACCCTCCTAGTGAGAAAGTTTTTCCTAATATCCAACCTCGATCTCCCAGCCACAACTTGAAACCATTGCTCCTTGTTCTGTCCTCTGTTACCCTCGAGAACAGCCTAGCTCCCTCCTCTTTGGAGCACCCCTTCAAGTAGTTGAAGGTTGCTATCAAATCCCCCCTCAATCTTCTCTTCTGTAGACTAAATAAGCCTAGTTCCTTCAGTCTCTCCTCGTAAGTTATGTTCTCCAGCCCCCTAATCATTTTCGTTGCCCTCCACTGGACTCTTTCTAATTTGTCCACATCCTTTCTGTAATGGGGAGCCCAAAACCAGACATAGTATTCCAGATGAGGCCTCACCAGTGTCGAATAGAGGGGAATTATCACAGCCCTCGATCTGCTGGCAACACTCCTACTGATGCAGCCCAATACGCCATTGGCCTCTTTGGCAACAAGAACACACTGTTGACTCATATCTAGCTTCCTCCGTCATCTTGTGCAAATCATTTAATCGACCCTTATGCCTCAGCTCCTCATCTGTAAAATGGGGATACTGCATTTCCCTGCCTCCCGGGAAGGTTAGTGACTGATACTGCATTGATGGGGTACCACAGAGGCATGTAGATTGACTGTGAGATGTGGAATTCTATGGGGATGAGGGCTGTCTAAGTGCCCTGGTACATGGACAGACTGAAGGCCGCAATGGCTCTGTGCAGTAGAACTTTTCCTCTGCGTTAAAGCTTTGAAAGAATCCCCTGCAAACTTAGCTGGACTTGGGGGTGGGCACAGAGGTGGGGGAGAAGGTGCCAATCAAATAGGGGAACTCTGTTAGGGAGTGTGAAGCCCTCAGCGGTTCCCTCTGGAGACAGAGGTTTGAACCAAGAGCAAAATGAACCTGGTGGTCTGTATCAGAAATGTTCCTCCATGTGTCAGAGCCCTCTCAAGGCATAGGAGACCATCTCTGTGCTGGAGAGGCTAGGGCAAGAGGGAAGGATTTAGGGGCAGCTCATGGTCAGAAGGGAGCATGTGGAACAGGACACCACATAGCTGCACAGAGCTGCTTCCAGGCTAGATTCAGTGTCGCCTGCTCAGTATCATGACAAAGATGAGGCCAAAATTTTCTCTGGGTGATCAAGAGAGGCTACTAACTCCATCATCAGGTTTCTAAATAAAAAACATTCCTCACAATAACTTCAAAAGACACGCCTGGTAAATTCATAGCTCTACTAGACACCAGAAATCGTGGACTTTAGACACTTACTTTATAGCTCATTACAACAATCTGTAACCCACTAATTCTCCTTTGTCTTGTAGAGATGTTAAGTGCCCACTTCACCTTGAATGGTCCATTGCAAAGTGTTAACTCCTTATCTGTTCCACCTTGTGTTTAACTGTGACACTCCATACCTTTCCCAGGCCTGAAGAAGAGCTCTTTCAGCTCAAAAGCTTGTCTCTCTCACCAACAGGAGTTGGTCCCCCCCAAAAAAGTGGTCACCAGCCTTGTGTCTCTAATATCCTACGACCACCGTGGCTACAACAACGCTGCTTATAACTGATTTTCCAAAGCTTACAGATCCCATTGACCCCAGTAAGGGTTGTGGATTCTGTCCCTCTGAAAACCAGCCACCTTTTAGTTAGGTCTCTGTCTTTAGATTCCCAGACTCGGAGCTTGTCTACACTTGATATGCTACTGAGCCACAGCTGCACTGCTGTAATGTTTCAGGCCATGTACACACGATCACTTTATTGCGTGATAAGGCCCCTTACCGCGCAATAAAGCTTGGAGCGTCCACACGATCATTTTCCCTGTTGTGCAGTAACACCCTCTTGCCCTGCTACAGTTAAACCACTCAAGTCAAGAGTGGTCAGGCTTCCTGCGGAACCCGTGGTAGTTCTCGTGTGGACGGATTTTCCGCAATAAACAGCCTCCAGAAATGTCCCAGAGTGCTAATCCAGGCCACTCTGGGACATTGGAGTTGTCAAATATGTCAATTTCACTGCTCTAGCTGAGCAGTGAAACTGACTTTTATTGGAGCTCCCAGGTTCGGTAGCTCCGGGGGATTGGCCCCCTGGACCGGTGAGGGCAGCCGGTTTGGGCCAGCCGCCTAGCTCAGCCCTGGGGCTTCTGGTGGCAGCGGGGGCTGCGAGCTTATGCGCCACAGCCCCTGCCGCCACCCGAATCCTGCAGCTGGACTAGGCTGGCTGTGGGCAGTGCATGGTGGGACAGGTGCCCACAATGCACTGCTCCTTGTATCGCAAAGGAGCTTCACACGTGTGAATGCTCCTTTGCTCCTTATGTATACACACACAAAAGCGCTATATTTATAGCACTTCCCTTGTCCCGCAACAGCTTATTGTGGGACAAGTTTGTTGTGTGTACATAGCCTCAGTGTAGACGCTCGCTGCCTCCCTTCGGCATAATTAATCCACCTTCCTGAGAGGCAGGTTAGCTGTTAGCTCGACTTACTACATCGCTCTTGGGTGTGGATTTGTCATTTTAGCCCTGAGCAACAATACTATATTTGACTTAAATTCTGAGGCCAGGTCTATACTACAGTGCCAAGTAGACAGGAGATATGCAATCTGCGTTCTGCAAAATACGTATCTCCCATCGACTTAATTAATCCTATGTGGAGTAATTGCATCGACCGGAGAGTGCTTCCGGGATTGACTGAGCGGGTCTACACTGTCCGCTCAATCAATCCCGCTGTGTCGATCCCTGAGGATCAGCGCAGTTTTTAAAGCGTAGACACGGCCTGATTGTGAACCTGGCCTTGAAAATTTTTGCCTACGTTTTTCCTCCTCTTTGCCCTGCAGAATTCACAGAAATATGAGGGAGCACACTGGAGTCTATTTTGGCTCCTGCATCATCCCTGCAGAGATTAGCTATGCCAAATTCGGCCCTGCAGAATCTCACAGGGTTGGCACGGCCATGTCAAAGGGCAGAATTTGCCTTTCAGAATCTCCCTTCCTGATGGTGACGCATGAGAAGGCTGAGTGTGCAGGGCTGGCGGTTAGAGAAACCATCTCTTTGTTTGTCAGAGGTGCCCCCTTTGCATAGACTCCACCAAGAGATAACAGGCTTGGAGCCTACAGCCGTTGGTTGCGGAGTTAGAACCAATCTTCCAAGTGCCACAAGAGAACTGTAGAGTCGGGAGGAGGGACGCTCGTGGGACATGTGCCCACTTTATGAGTCAGATCCTCGGCTGATATAAATCGGTGTAACGTTTACACCAGCTGAGACTGGTCCAGTGTTTTGGGGCACTGCCGCTCGCTTTTCGTAGGAGGAGCTCTGGTTCCCAGGAACCTCAGCCAGGCCAGGAGCTCCTGCTGACCCCTGTGCCGGCCCCTGCATCTCGAGAGGTTGGGGTGCAGTTGGCACACAGCACGGTGTGGGATCATGTCTTCATTCTCTTTGTGTTTTCCTTTTTGAATGGCTTGGCGGGCTCTAGGTGTCCAGCCACATACAGGTTCTAGCTCGGAAGAAGGTGCGGGAGTACCAGGTTGGCATCAAGGTACGTTGGAGATTCTGCCCATGCGTCCGTGGTGTGTGAGCATGGGGCAGCCCCCTCCTTCCTCTCCTCTGCTCTGGTTGACGGCTCTGCTGTTTTCCCTCTCCTTCTGCTTTCTCTCTGCAGGTCTCTAGCCACTTGCAGGTTCTAGCCAGACGGAAATCTCGCGAGATTCAGTCCAAGCTGAAGGTACGCGCTATCCGGCTTCCCCGCACCCCCGCTTACTCCCTGAGCCATGGCCGTGCTGATGACTAACACACTCAGCTCTGTGGTGTGCTGCTTTCTCTTTCCTTGTTATGTCTTTTCCCTACTTCCTTGGTTCCTGGAACCGGACACTCCCGGGGGGAAGGAGCGGTTGGAAGGGACTGTGTTTGGAGAGGTTTGGCTAGGGGGCCCCCGATGACAGGCAGAGGCCTCATCCCATGTACTCTAAGGATGTGGTGAACCCCGTACCCATGTCAGGACATTGCTTTGCACAGAGTCTGTACCGCAGGAGTGGTAAGTTGCCAGAGCCTGTGTGTCCCAAAGCAAGTGGGGCTTTCAGGCTTTCCGCTTTGTGCCCTCCTCCTCCCCACAAGCTCTTGCACTGGGCAAGAGATGCCTTCTTCCCTGTAGCTGGGCGGTCAGGGCCTCCCCCCAGGCTGCAGAGATGCCCCGTGAGTTGGCCAGCTCAGGAAGAGGATGGGGAGCCTAATGTAGCCAGGTGCTGCTTCAGGGTGTGGTAGCAGAAGGCTGGGGGTCAGGACAGCAGGGTGGGCTGAAACCATAGGGTCCAAGGAGCTGGAAGGAAAACTCAGAGCCCCTCTGTCACCCACCTGTGCCTTATGCTGCGGGGGGCAGAGCTCGGGGCTTTTCAGAGGATGTTCTCTCAGAAGACACTCGCGCTCACAGGGTGGCACCCAGGCCGTGTGGCGTGATGCTATCCCAGCTGGTTCTAGGGCACTCAGGTTGTATGGGTGAGCCACCTGGTTCAATTCTGCCGGTGTAGGGGTGCTCAGGCTGTGGAGCCCACCCACTGTAAGGAGAGCCTGTAAGGGGGCCTGTGTTTCTAGTCTGCAGGGGACAGCTGGGTTGTTGGGTCAGCACAGTAAGATGCTCTTCCAGGCTGTGCGAGGGAGGTTTGAGCCACATGGTTCATGCGGTGGGACATGATAGCCAGTGCAGGGACTCACGGACAGGCGCCTTGGGGCTTCCCATAGAGACCTTGCACTGATTCAGGCTGGCTGCCTCGAGGTCAGGCTAGAGATCCAGGAGCCAAGGGAGCAGAGCAAAGAGAAACCTGGAATGTTGTCTCTTCTCTGATTGGCTTTTCTTTCTTTCCTTCCCTCTTTCTAACTGGAGTTTGACTAACCTTTCCGTAACCGTTTCCACTGTGTGTTCTTTGTGTTGTTGTTTGCTGGGTGCCAGAGGTACGTGTGGGCGGGTTGTGTCCCAGGGTAGGGTACGGGGAAGGGTTTTGCTACTGAAACTGAAATGAAAACTCATCAAGACCTTCCTCCTTTTGTTGTTTTGGTTCATGTTATATGGTGGGAACAATTAAACCCCCTGTCAGGGATCAATGCTCCGTTGTGCCAGGCACCACACGTGCACACAGAAGGAAGAGACCCTGCCCTGAAGGGCTTGACTAGAAGACGAGAGACAGCAGGTGGCTGCAGCAAACAGATGGGAGGGACACACCATAATAGTGCAATAACTATGATTAGCGTGCATGGCATGGATGCCTCTCCCAGGTGACAGAGAAATCTCTCCGCTGGTCCAGATGCACATGCTGCTGCCCCTATGCATTTGTTTGTTCCAGTGCCCCCTGTCTTCCAACCCCATTTAAAAAATCCACATACAAAATCCCTGTAGAATTTAATAGGGAATTCTGTCCCTACGGTAGAGTCTACGGGATTGTTCAAAAAAACTTAGAGAAAGGAACTGGCTCATTGTTAATCTGTAGCACCCTGTTGATTTAATCCCTATTAAAGTCTATAAGATTCTTCCATAAGGACAGTATAACCTGCAGCCTCCAGGGACTGTAGCATTTATCTAGTCCCTATTCAATTCTGTAAGACTATTTCATAAGGACACTAATGTCTCTGGCACCCAGGGGCTTTCAGTGTGGGTGGTCCAGACGGAAGCTGTACTCGATAAGCCCCTTCTACTCTGTTAGAAGAGCTGGGAAGGGGACATGTCCAGGCCATTTTGCAAGGAGCCACAGGGCCAGTGGTGTCTCCTTTTGGTGACCCTTTTTTAATACAACCACATCTGACTGCCTTTCGGTTTTTAAAATTCCGTGTGCATGACTCTTACACGCCCCACAGGCAGGACAGTGTTAGCCTGATTTTTAAAATACACCCATCTCATCAGTCTCTGGGTGCTCTTCATATTGATTCAGAATGAACCCACCAGGCAACCTTCAAGTGAAGCTCTGAAGAAGAAAAGCAATAAATAATGTGTGGGTGTTTATATCAGGGCATGCATATCTAATAAGCAAACACGAGGATGACCGACCACATGTGCGCAGGAAAAGTTCACAGAACCTTATGGTCCCACTCGGTGAGCCATATAAGATTAGCATTTATTGCAGAAAGGAAACTTTGCTCCTTCGAGCAGTTGCCTCCCTGTAAACCCATGGGTGTCTAAAGATGGATTTTCTACTGCTCCAAACCCAGTGTGCGCCCACTGCATTGAACCTGTCTGAAAACGTGGGGCCACTTCTTTAGAGGCCTAAATGGGAGTGTGTTCTTGAGGCCCATGCCGTTTGGATAGAGAGATGTGATCAGCTGATACAGACACACCCACAGAGTTCCTGGCTTTAAATCCTCTCCCTCTGATGGCTCCTTCCTGTTGTCCCTGGAGCCGAACATGATAAGGAGAGGTTATTTTTGACTCCTGTTTTTCTCATTTCACGGTGCCAGGTTTAAAACTTTTAAGAAGTGGGGAATGGGAAGGACTTTATTGTATTAAAAACAAAGACGATCCAGGAGCCCAAACGAGGATCTATGCACAGGCCTAGAAAGTGTCAAACAGCTGAGAACCATTTCCTCATATGTCTCTTTCTCTCCTCGACCCTGCACTGCGCCAGGCTCCACTCATATCATATCATATATGTACCAGTGCGTGCCTCCGCTGCTGGTACATACGGCATACCTGTATACGTGTGAGCCACGTGCGGTTGCTTCATACCCATTTGAGCTGGGGAACACAGTCCTTAGATTCACTTACTAGCACACCCTATTCTGGTGTCTCGCTGGTGACCCATGCTTGTTAGGTACACTGCTCAGTGGTGCCTAAGTGAGAAGAGGTTTCCAGCCCCAAGGCACCTGCAATCCAGACTGCCAAGCATGGTCAAGTGACCAAGTCTATTAGATCTGGTTTGTTTCCAAAGTCAAACCCACCTTCCTTGGTTCTTTGAAGCGTCCGTATGTCGGTGGGTGCAGGCGCCTGTGGTCTGGGTTTGTTGCAAACATGCTAACGATTGCTTTCCTTTCTTTTCTGTACAGGCCATGAACTTGGTAAGTACTGCTTGAGTTTGCAGTTACTTTCTTTAAATGTCTCTTTGGCCCTTTAACACTGCCTGGCCCTCTCCCATGGACAGATCCCCAAGGAAAAATCTGTGGTGTCAGTTTCAGTAGGGGGGTGGGAGGTGTCTTCCCTCTGAGTCAGGATCCAGCCAGTCCTCTAGTGCAGAGCTACTTAAGATGCCTAATCACACAGGAAATTAAAGACCCAGGCCCTGGCCACTATTGCTCAACTATCCATTGGGATGTTAACATGGGCAAATTCCAGTCAGGTGGGAGGGGGTCTGTTCCCCTTCCCTAGTTCCCCCTGCTCTTTCATTGGCCACATTATTCTCCATGACTTCCTGTCCTGAACAGTTGTGTAACAATGCCTGGCCTGTGTAAACAGCTGCCATGCTCCACCCCGGAGGTGGTTGCATTCCAGTGGCAGTTGAAGGGATCCCTGTTTGTGTGTAGCTCTAGTTTGTAAAGTGCATTGAGCTCCTTTGGGATGAAAGGGGTCATCGGTATCTGTCTGCATCTTTCTCTGGTTTGGGTTGGTAATTGCTTTTTCTGTTCCTCTCCCTCTCCAAAGGACCAGGTCTCAAAGGACAAAGCCCTGCAAAGTATGGCCTCCATGTCATCTGCACAGATCGTCTCCGCCAGCGTCCTGCAGAACAAACTCAGCCCTCCTCCTCCTCTTCCTCAGGCTGTCTTCTCTGCTGCCCCCAGGGTAAGGGACTCTGCCCTTCAGGATGGAAGCAGGCTCACCCTGTGTTCTCAGCCCAGTAGATCTGCTGCATGGAAAGGGCTAGGAACATGTCTAGGAAGGAGATCAAGCTACCTTAGGCACACCTACCACACTGGGAGTTGGTACGGGGAACTGCAGGGGAGATATGGCTGCAACGGGGAGCCCACCACAACGCCGGTCCTAGCTTCTCCTAGCAGAGGAGAGCTGTTTGCATGGGAGCTCACAGCTGGTCCAGTCTTAGCCTCTCTCAGCAGGGGCCTTGCTGAGGAAAGGGGCAGAAGAATTGACCCTTGGGGCGTTCACAGTGACGGCATTCTCATGTTGCCCTAGATTTCCTGCTGAAGATGCAGTGTCCAGGCTGGCTGTAGGCTTGCTCAGAGCAGCTCCCGAGATGTAGCAACCTGCTCAAAGGGCTGATAAAATGTGTTGCAGGGGGTCGGGATGTACTGCTGTTAAGCTGCTGACTATTCCTTTGTGTGTGCTTTTGTTCCCCAGTTTTGGAGTGGGTCTATCCCAGGACAGCCTGGACCCTCTCAGGAGTAAGTGGATGCACCTCGGGGCTTGAGCCGACCTTATTTACGGGCGCTGCTTCTTTCATGTTGCTTGATTTTCTCCCCGAATTCTTGTGTCAGTCAGAGATACTCCGAATGATAAGGGAAACAGTGTGATGTGAGGGGGTATAGCAGGACCAGGGGCCCAGGGCTCCTTGGTCTTATGCCCAGCTCTGCCAACTGAGGCAGATCCCAGGGATGTACATTTTAAAGCCTGCTTGTGAGTGGTGTGTGGAGAATAACATACGGCTGCAGCAGGCTCCCTCCCATGTAGTCAAGAGAGTATCAGAAACCTGTGTGCAGAACTCCCCTCTCACCCCCCAAGGGTGGGTCCCTGGGGTGGGCTGTGGGGAATGGTTGCCTGGCTGTGGCCCATGCTGTGTTGATTGAATGGAGGACAGCTGGGTCTCTGACCTCTAAGGAGGTACATAGTGAGTCAGGTGCTCCTGTATAATGCCGACAGAGGTTGGTTCCCCAAATTCTACCTGACACCTTCTCCTTAGGCATCTCCCTGACCCGTCCAGGCTCCCCAATTCCTGAAGATCCACTAACACCTCCTTGCTAATGACTTGCTCCTGATTAGCTCTAGGGTCCGACCAGCCCCAGATTTAGAGAGAGATGTTTTTGCCTTAATTGTCCAGGAAGCCTCCATCAGCTCCCTAGGGGGATGAGATTCGGGTGAGAGTGGGGATGCTTTATGAAAGAGATTCATCTTGGCCTGCCTAACACCACATTTTGTTTTTCAGCATTAAACCATTTGCACAACCAGCCTACCCCATCCAGCCACCAATGCCTCCGTCACTAGCCAGTAAGTGGGTCCTTTCACTGGTGGCCAGGTTTCAGCCAGTGTGTCCATATGTGTTTGCTTGTCTTAATTGCCTGGCCCTTGACTCCTCCCCTAGATGCAGGCTCCACCCCCCCAGCTCCTGCCTACTGCTCATGTGCACGTTTACACATGCACCTCTGTGTTTTCTTGCGATGGCCACTCCTGGCTCTAACTTCTGAAGGGCTTTTTCCTCCTCTTTCCATCACCTCCTGCATCAGGGACTCGCACTTAAAGGCAGAATTGTCTCTTCTGCGTCAGAGATGACACCCAGCTGCCAGTCCTCAACGACTGGTCTCCTGCCTGCCCAAAGCACCAGAGCTGGGGGTTCACCTCCACATCAGAGTCTGTCGTTCTCCAGGGTGCAAACTCCAAGGCTGCCCTGATCCTGAGTCTCCTCAGGCCACTGGGACGAGACCCTGCCCTGTTTAATTCTGAGTGTATCAACAGCACCCTGCCAGCCGATGTGCCCAGAAATAAAGCAACCTCCCCGTCCGCGCAGTGATCCTTCAGCATTTCCAAATATAGCCTAGCCAACGGAGTGGCTTTCTTGTTATCTCTCTCTCGTGGCTAGGCCACATGTAGAGGGCTGTGTGTCTGTTACTGCTTCCAAGGGGCGGGAGTCTGCTCTTTAGCCCAGGACAGAGGCTAGCTGAGACAAGCTGTCCCTCTAGGGAAAGAGCGGACAATTGTTATCTACAGAGCCACACACCTCTATCAAGAATCAACGCTGTGGCGTTAGGTTGTGTGTGTGTGTGTCATTTCAATAAGGGAGAGCGCCGGACAGGACAGTACACCGGGGAAAGCGTCCTGGCAATGGTCACGCGGTGTGGCTCTACGCATGTGGCAGACTGTATAGAGAGGTTGGTCTGTCTGCCTGCTGGGCACTGGAAAGGGGCGTGGCAGCCCCACTGCATGACACCTCTCGAGCCAGACTGGAGGACGCACCCCACCTTTCCCCAAAGGCACCACACTTACGGTGTTGCGTGTGTGCAGCGCTGGAGATGGAAACAGCTGTCCGTGTGCACACTGTTGCCCCAGCTTATGTAGTGTACATCAACTCGACGTGCAGCAAACCTGCCGTCTAGGCTGGCCCGGAGTGAGGAAACCAGTCCAGCACCGGCTGGGACAAAGGATGGCTGGACTTGTCGAGACCTGCCAGGTCTCTTTCCACGTCTGCATTCCAGGCAGATTCCCCTTAGGATGCTTCAGGGGGTGGTGGGTCAGCCCATGGCTCATGGGATGTTCTCTGTCTCCCTGCTAGGCTACGAGCCCCTGGCTCCTCTCCCGCCAGCTGCCTCCGCTGTGCCTGTCTGGCAGGACCGCACCATCGCCTCCACCAAACTGCGGCTCCTCGAGTACTCGGCGTTCATGGAGGTGCCGCGGGACGCTGAAACGGTAATCCTGGCGAGTTAGGGGGCAGTGGGCGTTCCAAACTCCTACCCTGTCCTTCCCACCAGAGATCAGAGCGGGCCCATTCCCCCATCCCTGTGTCTGTTAGCATTGGAGCCTAGGGATGTTTCTGGGGTTCCTCAGGGCTGCCACTCCCAGACCTGTGCTATGGCAGGAAGGGGAGAATGAATCAAGAGAATGAGTTCTCGGTTCATCAAGATCTCTTCGCCCAGGTGGCGATGGGAGGCCTGAAAGCACCTGACGCAGCCTCACTCTGCTGGAGTTGGCTGCCTGGTATGCCTATGTCTAGGGTGATGGACAGCTGCTCCCCTGTCACTGACCTTTCCTGCTTCCTCTACAGTATAGCAAACACCTCTTCGTGCACATTGGGCAGACGAACCCCTCGTACAGCGACCCCTTGCTGGAGGCCGTGGACATCCGCCAGATCTACGACAAGTTCCCTGAGAAGAAAGGGGGCCTGAAGGAGCTCTATGAGAGAGGACCTCAAAACTCCTTCTTCCTTGTCAAGTTTTGGGTAAGAACCACATAAACTCTTCCTGCCCCCCAGACCCCAGCTGTGTCTATAAACCGTCCTACCAGATGCTTCCACACGCTGTTACAGGCAGGAGCTGTCAGCCCTGTTTGTGCACTGATCTAAGTTGAACTAGAGGAAATTGGTCCCAGTTAGAAGCCAGGGTGGCAGCTGGCAGCCGTGGGCAGATGTGCAGAGGCTTTGATCACATTGGACGTGACCCTGCCTGCCCTTACAAGCCACTCAAGCCTGGGTTGGGCCAAGGCTTGGGTGGGAGATCTTCAGGGGACACTAGTGACGGCAAGGTGTGGGTGAGTCAGAAGAGGGGCACTTTTCCCTCCAAGTCAGTGCAGTGCTGGGGGGAGTGGGGCGTGTTGTAGGGGGCTGTGCCCTCAAATTCAGTCTGAGCCCAGTAACCTGCCATCTTCAGTGCTGCCATTTCATCCCTAGCCACGAGCTTCAAGCCCTCACTGCAGCCAGTCTCCCCATGATCCCAGGGGCTCCAGCCTTCAGCCCTGGCCAGGGAGTGTCTGTGGTGGAGGGGAGCGGGTGCAGCTGAACTCATTGGCTTAGGAGGGAGACAGCGGCTCCAGCTCCTCTGCTGCTCCCTCCCTCCAGTATTGGAAGAGGGGAACTCCTAGAATTGCATCCTATTGACGTCCCTCCACCCCAGGCCCATTGTGGTGGGGTGGGGGGTGTGGAAAACATCTGGAGCTACAGGAAGGGCAGAGCTGATGTGGGGGCTGGGAGGAGAGGAGCACCTAATTAATTGCTGGGCTGGGGGAGGGGCAGGTTGGACGGAAGCTGTGTGACATCAAGGAGCAGTAAGTCTCCGGTGGGGGGGCCAGATATCTTTCCTCTGTGCGTCTGGGAGAGGTGGCTTCACCGATTGCCCCCACCACACATACATGCACAGCTCAAGGGCATTTCAACATCAAAGCAGAGCAAAAGCCACAATATCTTTTTAAAATCTAGTCTGTGCATGGATGGGGTGGGTCTGACTCCTGATTTCTGGCCAGTTGGAGCTGTCCATACAGTGTCCTTCTGAGACGGGAACGGCCCCCTGGATAAAGACCTTGGTTTTAAGATCCAGCAGCATTGTTTGCAAGAACAGAGGCGTTTAGCCCTGCTGGCCTGGCTAAATTCCAACTGGGGGAACCACACCCTGCCTCCCTGAACTCTCTCCTGAGCCCACTGGCACTTCCTCTCGTAACCTAGAGTGTGTTCTTGCCGCACGCTATTCAGTAGCCGCTGCCTTTCGCCTCAGAAGTGTTGTTTCAGTAGGGACTGCTGCGGTTTCTGCACATTCAGTCTGTGGAGCCGCCGAGCACCAATGTAAGATGGCATCTCTGTAAATCAGTGGTTTTACCTCCAGGTCCTTGTGCCTGAAAATCCCAAGTTCTGACCCTCTCGTCCCAGCCATAATGTAGCCCAAGTCCTGGTAACACCATCTCTCGCCCTCGGCTCTAGGCGGATCTGAACAGCACTATCCAGGATGGTCCTGGGACCTTCTATGGTGTGAGCAGCCAGTACAGCAGTGCGGAGAACATGACGGTCACAGTCTCCACCAAGGTGTGCTCCTTCGGGAAGCAAGTCGTTGAGAAGGTAGAGGTGAGTCCCATGCCTGTGAGAGAGTGCTGCCTAGGGGTTAGTCAGGCCTCCTGAGGCCCCAGAAGAGCATAAGACTGGCAAGAGCAGGGAGCTGGGTGTCCGCACTCCCGAGTTTCATTCCCTGTTCTGCAAATGGCTCCCAGAGTGATTTGGTCAAGTCATGGACCCTCTGTGCCTCAGTTTCCTCATCTGTAAAATGGGGAAAGATCTACCTTCCTGGGGAATCAAAGCTGAATTCACAGAGCTGGGTGCCCTTATTATTTATCATAGGAACATGCGGTGCTGCTCCAGAGGTAAAATGTTCCAGAGGCTCACAAAATCCAGCCCCAAAAACACAAGTGATTGGAAATAGCTGGATAAAAGTTGCTAGATAAGAGCACGTTCCTTAAACAGATCTGGGTGCATCTTGTACCTGAGCTAGTAAATTTCAGCCTTCTGCAGTGATATTATCCCCACCCTCTAGAGTTCACGTAGGCTCTTGCAGCAGACCTCAGTAGCTTTGCTACCTAAATCCTCTGTCCTGCGTGCTCTTGCTCTCTTGAGCACCCCAACGGCAGCCCTGAGCTAACCATTGTAACTGAGTGATTGGCTCCACTCCTCTGCAGACAGAGTATGCACGGCTGGAGAATGGCCGATTTGTATATCGAATCCATCGGTCCCCCATGTGCGAATACATGATCAACTTCATCCACAAACTAAAGCACCTCCCGGAGAAGTACATGATGAACAGTGTCCTGGAGAATTTCACCATCCTGCAGGTACCTAATCTTTTCTCCTTTCTTCTTCTATCCTCATTCTCCGCTCCTCCACTCACTGTAAGCAATGCGTGACTTACTGATGTCACGGCATCATATGACCATCCTTTATTGCATGTAGCTAGAAGTCCCCTTCTCCTATGACGAAGGCTGACAATGTTCCCCTCTTACAGTCTAGGGCCTAAACTTTTGGAAGTGATTAGTGATTCTGGGTGCACCACTTAGGATGCCTTCAAAAATCCTGAATGTCAGATAATGCTGAGCCTCGGCTATCTGGGAATCAGGCTCATTTAAGATGATTCAAGTTGGGCGCCTAAAATCACTTGGAAAATACAGGCTCTAATTTTTCCAGCCCTACTTCCTGATCAAACCAGCTTTTTAGATGCCTCATATTGTGCTATGATGGCCTTTTGGGGAATGTTTGAGGCCAAATCACACAGGGATTTTGAAAAAATTGGGGGCGGGGAGGGATCTTTAATCTCTTTTTGTTCACACACATTTTATCCTTTAAAAGTGCATCTGTGTATAAAATATAAAAATGTAGTATGAATATATGCTATAGAGACACCCATATATAATAAATATATGTACACCTATATATCCAGGTATCTGTAATTCGCCAGAGTTGGTCACAAAATAGTCCTTGGAAACAGTTTTCCATCAAAGAATATTTCTTCCTTTTTTGAGAAATTGTGTAGATTTCAATGACATTTCCCCCAGAAAATGAATTTTCCAAATGAAATTTCTTTGGAAATGCTTGTTTTAAACTATATTTGTTTATTTTTGTATTTTTATCATTTGTACCTTATATCCTGGCATGTCATAGTACTGTAAAATATAGGAGATGTCATACATCGTCATATCACACTCTGACAACACACATCACTATAGACTTCTATGTGTCTATCATGAACTAATGTAAAAATAAAAGTGCTACAAAAATTTTAAACATAAAATCAATTTCCAAAGAAAAATTTCACTTTGAAATAAAAGTTCAAAACTTTTCCAAAATGGCTTTTTTTTTTAAATTTGTTTCGTGGGAAATGTCAATGATATTTGCTTTTGTTCCAATTCAGAATGAAAACAAAGAGCAAAATGTCACCATTTCCCATGGAATAGAAGTTTTGAATTGGAACTAGTTCTAGATTTCATTTGCTTTGTGCTAGGACACGTGGCCTCACAAGATACAGGCCAGCGGAGAATCAAGGGTGGGAGTGAGTGTCCTCTTGTACATATGGATATAGAACTATAAAATAAATCCTCCACATGGTAAAGCTGTGCCTTACAAGAATCCATTTCCGGACTCTCCTAACTCTGCTTTTTCTCCTGCCCAGGTTGTTACGAACAGGGATACCCAGGAAACTTTGCTCTGTATAGCATTTGTTTTTGAGGTATCCACCAGTGAGCACGGCGCCCAGCACCATGTGTACAAGTTGGTCAAAGACTAGAGGCCCCCTGGGATGGGTGAGGCATGGTGGTGGGGAGGTCTTTGCAGAGAAGCTGCCCGTGCAAGATGCCTCAGTGGAAGTCTTTTGAAAACAAGAGAAAAAGAGAAGCCAAAAAGACTGACGCGCAATCAAAGATGTTTTCTACTTAGGAACAATTTTTTTTAAAAAAAAAGAAGAAAAAGAAACCATAGAGCAACAGGAGGGGCTCGTCCGGAGTTAGAAGGGAGCTGGACTAGCTGGCCATCGTTACTGACGCCTACCACCTGCGTGCCTTTCCCAGCATGCCATTCTACAGCGGCATGTTGTCACATAGACAGACAACCCCTTCTTAATACCCAGATGCGTGTCCTTCCTCCTCACTCAGATATAAAGGATCATGCACCCTGGTTCAGCTCTGCCTGCCTTGGTTCTGAGGAGCGGAAATGAATGGATGGTGCTGAAATGGCCTTTCAGAGTGGGATGAAGAAGTGGATGCTGCCTGGTTTATTCATCTAGACATGGTCTGGTCTGGAAACAGGCACGGGAAAGGGAGAATTTTTCTGCCCAGCAATCTGCAATGGGCGGTGTGCAAAAACAGCATGGCCCCCAGAGATGGCAGTCAGGTCTTGGAGTGTAACATCCCATCAGTTAGTTGCAAGAGGGAATAGTGATGGTTTAAGAAAAATGTGTTATCCCTGAACACGGCCTCTGTTACAGCAATGCTGTCCCTGGAGCTGGGGTTAATGAGGTACCACAGCAGTATCTGTGGCATTACGGTTAATACAGGAGCACCCTGGTCCCATGGCAGTGTCAGGTGTTAGGAGTGTAACAGGAATGTGGTGCATCACTTGGAGTGTGTGCTGAGCCAACTGAGAGAAGAAGGTCCTAAGTGCAGGGCTGTTTGTGGGAGGTCAGAGCAGATGGTGGGAGGAGGAGTGAGTGGCAGGAGGACAGGAAGGGACTCAGCTGGAGATCAATGATCTAAGAGGCTCTGGAGACTGCAGTATAAAGACCATACCTGGGCAGAGCCAACAAGGCTGCTTGGGGAAGTCTCTGGGCTGGGGAAGGATGGGACGACCCAGGAAATTCTCAAACATCCCAGCACCTGGAAGCTTTAAGCAACTCTTGCTGATACTATGCAGCTGACTTCATGGGAGAGACATGGGAAGAGCTTAGACCAAAGGCTGAAGATTAGTTTAGCAGGGTCTTAACGTTCCCTATCCCTACTGAGACCCATTTCTTTCCTGATCATTACTGTCAACGGGCAATGGGATTTACGACCCACCTCACATACCCCATTAGCGAAATCCACTGATGGTTAAACTGTACAAGTCTGAGGACATAAGAGGAGTCACACTGGCTTATGCTGACTGAAATTTGGCCATGTGGCTGTGACAGAATGGAAGGGGGTGATATGGCTCGGACACTGTTGGGTAGTGAAGATCCAAAATTTGGGGTTTGTATTTTGGGGAGAATTGTCAAAACTTGAATGGGAAAGGGCTTTTCTTCATAATGTTTTTTAAATTGTGTGTTTTTTAAAAAGAGAGAGCATGTTTTTAGTTGAGATCAAACTCCTTCTTCCCCCTGCAGTGTTTGCAGCCCAGCATTGGAAAACTGACTCCTATCTTGTCAATTGAGATGCAGGAACAAAGCAAGCAAAAAACCGAACAGATGCAAAAGAGATTAGGGTATGGAAAAACCTCCTGGTTGTCACATGGCCTCGGGGCTGTTAGTGGCCAGTGCTGGGAAAGATGTTTGTTTGGGGGTTACAGCCCCGAGCACAGTGGGGCCCTGATCTCTGCTGAGGCCGCTGGTGCTACCGTAAAAGGAACAGGAATAAAAGCTGATGAGTGTCCTCATCTTCCGCTGAAGTCGGTAGTAGTTTAGGCTCTCCGCACCATCCGGGCTTAGGCCCAGGGATTTTTATTCAGTGGTGTCCCTCTAAGTATTCATTTGTGGTTTAACAATAAGGAATAGGGAAAGGACGACAGCATTGCATTTTCCCACTTTCATTTACATATGTAAATTTCTCATCTCTTCCTCTTAAGCATTTTCTGACTATTTTCAGTTTAAGCTTTTCCCTTCCCCCATCTGTCCTCGCACAGCCTCAGCATGCCTCCCTCACTAAATCACCTCCCCTGTGCCCAGTCAAATCCCACCCGAGGAATGTGGCTTTTCCACTGAGGAGCTCGGAGCCTGCTGCTGGGAACATGGCAGCCCAGGATTTCCTTCGAGAACTTTGTTACTAACAAGGGGAAGCTGCCTGGGACTGCGTTGCAAGCTGGGAGCGCCATGGCACAAGGGAGTTGGGTGTCAGCACCCCTCCCCTCCGCCATTAAGGCGCCTGTCTCCTCTTACATCCCTTGAAAGAAAGCCTTTGCTACCAAGAAGAGGGTGAGTGGATAGGCCTGTTAGTACACGTCCTCATGGCTGGCATCCAGGGTGCCTAGATGCCCAACTAGATTAGTTTATAGGCTTGACCCCAGCGAGGCTGCTGCTAGGGGAGGCCCTAGTGCTGTCTCCTAGGAGACTCCAGATCTCTGGAAAGGGGCCCAGAGAGAAGGAGAGAGGTGGGGACTTCGAGGTGATGCCTCTGCGTAATCATCATGCGGATGGCGATTGTGCAAAGCTCAAGGACTGGGTGCACGCAGGAGGCATAGATGCAGTGGAAGGAGAGTGGGGGTGAGGGGTGATTTCCTAAGGAGCCTCTTCCCTGTCACTGCAGACTTCTTCATCCTCAGAAGGGGGCTGCTGTGAATGAAAGAGATTCGGGGGAGGGGCGGAGGGGGGAATAAGGGGGCTCTCAGACACATGAACTCTGTTGTGTTGCTTCCTAAACTGATGGATTAATGGCTTGTTCCCATCATCCCTCCTTCCTGGCTGGAAAGTGAGCGCAGCAATGGGCTGAGGTTGCAGAAGGCAGGGGAAGGGGAAGTGACAGAGACTGACAGTTGATTGCTTCATACCATTTTTCCCAGTGGACTTGGCCTCACCTTGAAGGGACTAAATCTTCTGTTTTGACCCCTTCTTCCTTTTTAATCACCCCCCCCCTCGAGCTAGCAATTGATTGGCATGGTGTTCTGAGGGCTAGATGCCCACACCTTGCCCTGGTGGGTAGAAGCAGTTACAGCATAGCGAGGTAGGCAAGCAGCAAAAGTTGGATGAGCAGCAGAGGGTGCATTTATGGGTCTTTGAATCCAATGGGGGGGAGAGTCAGGCTTTCTGTGACTGAGGAAGTCAGCAGGAGCATGGAGAGACTCATAAACCATTGAAGAAAGCCATCTGTTGGTCTGTGTTTTTCCTAGGACAATGTATTTAACTATTCTGCTAACATTGCAATTGGTGCTGCCCATGGATGTGCTGGGAACCCCTCACGGGGGAGTTAGACGGACGGTCCCACTTCCATGCAAACCTGAGGAGCCCATGGGAACATTGATGGGGTGGTTCATTGGCCCCAGAGCAATAATAGAGCAAAGTTCAAGGCAGTAGCTCAGGAACTATCTTATCTTAGAGACTGGGAGCTCTGGGAAGCAAAGCACAGGAGGTGGACTTCAGAGGGAAGGTGCAAGGACACTCCCAGTACTGCAAACCGTTCAGCCCAAGTCATTCTGAGCCATGGGCCCCATCCCTGCTGGGTGGGTAGAGCACATGTCCCAAGCTCCCTTTCCCCTGGTGCGTGGGTGGTGACAATAGTGGTGGGAGGAGAGCAGCTGGCCCAAGCTCCGTTCCTAGCTTCTAACTCAACACCTCACTGGCAGCTGATTCTTGAAGGCCAAGTGTGCTGAGCTCTGAATGAGTGGGCCCATCCCCAGCTGGGGGGCAGGTAACAGCACAAGAAGCTCCAGTGGATGAGAGGGGGAGAGGTAGAATGCTGAACACCTGTTGTCTCAGACAACTCTTCCTTTCAGAGGCCTGGCTGGGTTTTTTGTATGTAGCAAGTTGGTTTGTCTCACTCCCAGATCTAATACTCTGGGAACTGAGGTTCAGCCTCCCTCATCCAACCATTCCCCTCAGCATCCCCAAGAGAGCAGCCCTCGGTACGCTCCTGAGGCAGGCTCCAATAAGGGAGTTTGCTATGCTAGCCGAGTTGGGCTTCAGCAAAAACCCTCAAACCCTCCCTGCTTCTTGTT
Source organism: Pelusios castaneus (assembly GCA_007922175.1). Classification (NCBI taxonomy): domain Eukaryota; kingdom Metazoa; phylum Chordata; order Testudines; family Pelomedusidae; genus Pelusios; species Pelusios castaneus. Next base: position 927,729 of record ML686211.1, read on the forward strand.
TGGAAGAAGCTCTTCTTAAACTGGACTGTTTTATGTTTCTAGCCCTTCATCTGCCACCCTCCCCCCTCATAATTATAGAGCATCCTAGCTGCTGCCTGGTCCCCAACCACCCTCTGGCCTCAGGGTTGCAGCCATAATGACATAGACCCCCTAAGGGACAGCAGCAAAAAATACCATGTGCTTGGCTCTTCCTCTATGGAACTTAAACAGGTACCCACAGCCTCCTCATCAGTACCCAACCCCCTTCCTCTCCTCCTCCCACCTTGTATTTATGAATTTCACATGAAGTACTGTTTTATTTTTTTAAAGACTTTGTAAAGCTTACCAGGGTTACCGTCACCATTTGTAGAGCTATGTCAGTCCACCATGTAAAACCATTTTTTATGTATTATATTTTTTGTGTATTTTTTTAATCCAGCTGTGATGGGTTGTATCATATATTTGTTGTGTTTACTGTATCTGTCTACCTTCAATGAGATGACAGTGGAGCTCCCAGAAAGCAATGGGTCTGCTGAAAACCATTAAAATTAATTGATCATGGGTTGGCTCAAACTCTTCCTGGTTTTGTAGCTTTGTTTGCTATGGGTTTTTATTAGTAGAGGGCCTGGAGGCTCTAATAGATCAAACCTCATGGTGCTGTGCATACAGAGAGCATGCTTTATAAAGAGCTTGCAGTCCTATGAGACATAACACCCTGACCATCCCCTTTTACCAATACAGCAGGGACCGTGAGATCAGCAGGGACCGTGAGATGACGTTCCTCTCTAAGGTCACAGGTAGTGTGCCTTAACCACATCATCCTTCCAACTGGTATTCTCTATAGCTTGTTGGAACACTGGTTATTAGTTTTATTTGATGAGAAAAAAAAACAAACAAGAAGTCCTGTGACACTTTCAAGACTAATAAAGTGCCACAGGACTCCTTGTTTGTTTTGCTGAACTAGACCCATGTTGTTTATCCCCTGGATTCCATCCATCAACAGGCAGAAGCACTTAGCTGCAAGATGAGGAAAAAGCAGATACCAGTTAAGAGGAATATCAAGATCTACTGATCAGAGAATATTTTCTTACTTAGTCTTCAGTCATCATTTCCTTCAAGGGACACTAAACCTTGATTGCCACCAAAGCAAGACAGCAGTGTCTATATTGTTACTTGCATTCGGAATGCTAGGCTTTGTCGTCCCCCGCGAAGGGCCCAAAATGGGGCCATCATCCCCATCTACACAGAGAGATTACTGAGTCAGGTTAGCATTCCCTGCAACCCTGGTGGGGGGCACTTCTGAGGAAAACTGCACTAGCTCTGGACAGATCTGCTTGGGCTTCAGGTATGCCAAGTGGGTGAAAGACTGATTAAATGCACTGCATACAAATCACCATCCCTACATCTACACCACACCACACCAGGCCAGTGAATACAGGGGATGGGCACTCCACGAAGTGTGTCGTTCTACGGATCTTCGGGTAGTTTGGAAAATGGCAATGGAACTCGTGGCATGGAAACAGCCTTGGCCGAACCTGCCCACAGCTACCAGCCCTTGGTCCCCCTCAGACAGAGCATGCTCAGGGTGGGAGCGGCCTGAGAGTGGAGGGGTGCCGAGTGTGGTCTGGCCACCCCTGTAGCTCCAGGCATCCAGTCAGGTAAGGGGGGCCACGGGGCCAAGAGGATCGGGGAAGGGGCCGCGGGGGTTTGGGGAGCTGGCAGTCAGGCAGGGAAGGGGCCCTGTGGGGGCGAGGATCAGGGAAGGGCTATGGGGGTTTGGGGAGCTGGCAGTCAGGTGGGGAAGGGGCTGTGGAGGGGCAATGATCGGGGAAGAGGATGTGGGGAATGAGGATTGGGGGAAGGGGCGCAGGGGTTTGGGGAGCTGGCAGTTGGGCAAGGAAAGTGCTGCAGAGGTGCCAGAGAATCGAGGAAGGAGCCGTGGGGGTTTGGGGAGCCGGCAGTTGGGTGGGAAAGGGGCCCGGGGAGGCTTGGGGGCAGGGGACCAGTGAGGGGGCAGCAGAGGGGCATCGGGGTGGCTGCATGCACCCCCAGCACCATGGCCCTCACTGGGGGAGGAGATGCAGGGGAGGCTGCTCCAGCATGGGGGCTTACATGAATGAGATGGGGGGATGCCAAAGCAAAAGGTGGCTTGGGACATCACAACAAAAATGATTAGGGGGCTGGGGCACATGACTTATGAGGAGAGACTGAAGGAACTAGGCTTATTTAGTCTACAGAAGAGAAGACTGAGGGGAGATTTGATAGCAACCTTCAACTACTTGAAGGGTTGCTCCAAAGAGGAGGGAGCTAGGCTGTTCTCGAGGGTAACAGAGGACAGAACAAGGAGCAATGGTTTCAAATTACAGCTGGGGAGGTCGAGGTTGGATATTAGGAAAAACTTTCTCACTAGGAGGGTGGTGAAGCATTGGAATGGGCTATCTAGGGAGGTGGTAGAATCTTCATCTTTGGAGATTTTTAAGGCTCGGTTAGACAAAACCCTGGCTGGGATAATTTAGGGGGAGTGGTCCTGCTTTTTAGCAGGGGGTTGGACTAGATGACCTCGTGAGGTCCCTTCCAACCCTATTATTCTATGATTCTATGATTCTAACTCCTTGAGCTGGCCTTGGGGCCATCCCTGCCCTCTATTGCCCTGCTATAGTCTCCATCCTTCCCTTCCCGTCCCCACAGTCCTTGCCCTGCCATGGATAGATAAGGCAATTATTTTCTCATTTTGGGGGTGGGGGATGAAAAGGGGGTGGTGAGAAAATTTTGGATAGATGAGGCATAGAAATTGATCACACTATTAATAAAACTGGTATTTTTCACTGTTTACTTTTGATTAATAGTGTGATCAATTTCTATGCCTTATCTATCCAAAACTTCCTCACCGGCCCCCAAGTGAGAAAAGAATTGCAAGGTGGGCCCTCACCCAAAAAGGTTGGACACCCCTGCATGTGGCTCTCACCAGCCACTTGTGTGGAGTGTGGGTGGCTGGCAGAGAGAAAACTCTTTGCCAATTCTCTGGCTCCAGTCTCCGGCTGGAAAAGTCTCTGCCCCACCCAGCCCGCAAGCAGGCCAGGAGCGTGGTCCAAGCTCTGCGGGGGGACCACGCTGCTCCCAGACCCAGCCACAAGGGGGCGTGGAGGACACCCGTCAGTGTCCCGCATTCGCCCTTTCAGCGCATGCGTGTGCCTCCGGCTTCAGCGCCAAGCCAGAAGCACACGGAGTATAATGCGCATGCGCCGCCAGGCCCTCGATGCGAACGGCCGCTCTAAGCGCGCATGATTCCTTTGCTCTCGGCATGGTCCCTCTCGCTCCCCGTAGTTAGGAAAAGTGACTTCATTAGCATAAGGATCACGGATCCTTTTAAAGGCGGCGTAGGGGCAAGCTGGCAGCTGATGGGTCTTTGAACGCGGCGACGGGCGTGCAGGTGAGGCGGCTGGCGGGGCGGAGAGCCCCCTCCGGCCCCGGCATCCAAAGCCGGCTCCCTGGCCCCTCTCCTTCCTTTACATAGACGCGTCCCCCACCGCCCCCGCGTCTTCCTCTTTCCTTGATTTTCTTTTCCACCCATTTTTTTTCTTCCCCCCCCCCCCCCGATTCCTTTACTGAGGGTGGCTTTGGGTGGGTTCTTGCAGCTGTTTCTACTCCCCTTGGCGGACTCACTGAAAACTATTAGACTAATTTCCATCTAGAGTCCCTGAAAATTTCCCTTATCACATTTCATGCTCTCTAGAAAAAGGACTTACAAACCAAATCTGCTGTTGTGTATTTTGTCTAGATGCCCAGTGCCCACACTGTTAAGCATGGAACTTCTGGACACCTTTTCCCTCATGGAGGATGGACGTGGGACCCACCCAGAAAGAAAGATGTTACACCCAGGGACTGTATTGCCACCCGCTGCAGCTGACCTCCATTTCCTCCCACCTTAAGAACAAACTGCACTGTATCCGCTCCTGCAGCTGTGGGGTTATTTCCAAACAGTGGTGCTGGTGTGGGGAGTTTTCACTATTCAGAGTGGCTCTTAGCAATGGACCATTATCAACCCATAAAGTTTATTTAAATGTAATTTATCCCAGACCCCAAAGCCCTTGGACAACATTATCTACTTAACTGTATTCCGGATAGTCTTTAAGAAGGGACTCCATATCAAGGGGTGTCCACCCAAAACCCAGGCAGCCCTACACCTAAGTTTATGAAGTCAAAATGTAAAATGACAAGACATAAATGGACCACAAAAGCATCAGCTTTTCTCTTTCATTAGACCATGTAATTTGATCCCCAGTCATGTGATCAATGCAGCACACCCAAGTGGAGTTAATATAATTGCCAAACCTGGGCTAGATCCATACTAAGGAACTGAGCCACATAATTTAACCGAGGACTTTGCACTAAGTAAACTGGCTGAAATTGGCAACAAGGGCTAGTA